>OZ012700.1:1047117-1062117 GCA_963942565.1 Maea johnstoni | reverse complement strand
GTTAGTGTTACCATATGTGTTAAATGTAACACCGTACTTGAAGTCAGCCAATGTATCATATCATACCGATTGTGGAAAGTTATTGCAGGCAATTCTCTTTGTTTTAGCCTTGGACCGGCTAGGGGTGAATTTCATGCTATAGCCGTATATACTGGCCCACTGCAAATAGAATCCTTGCCGTAAATTGGCAAACAATCAATTCACGGCACAAACAATTTCATTAGTTTTTCAGAACATATCTTTTTCTGATAATTATCAACATGCACATATATGTATGTTGATAACAATCAATTCACGGCACTAACAATTTCATTAGTTTTTCAGAACATATCTTTTTCTGATAATTATCAACATGCACATATATGTATGTTGATAATTGTTCAGTTATATCCATCGCAACTGCCGTCTCCCTTTCGTGATAGCGTCTATTGTACAAATGACGGTGGCCATCTTGCTTCTTGTAAGAAAAACCCTAATTTGGCTCAGGTATCCACAAAATCGGACAGGTAAGTATGCAAATAATAATATGATACATTGGAAACTTATTCATAAGTTAGCAATGTATCCTATTATAATGGTTTTGTGAAGGCATTGGACATATTTTTCTTCGTTTCAGCCATGCCTGTCTAGGGGTGAAATTCACCGACCGATGCGCCATCACCTCCAGTGGTGGATAGCGTAATTAAGCACGCAATAGATTGCGTGGGATAAGTTTGCGAGGGCGATACTAGTTCGCGTATTCGCGAAATAATCGCACTCGCGAACTTTGCCTGTTCTACAGTATTGAGTATGGACGAGTTTAGATGCTTAATTTTGGGGGACAGTTTTTTTGTCAGACTAAAAAATGCCATGTGTGCAGGGGCAGTGGGCACCCACATGGGGTTCAAATTACATCAATGTAACACTATACTGTTAGGCAAGGGAGGTTTAGGAACTGATGGGGTAAGGAGGCTTGTTTCCCCTGTGATGGGTATTTTTTAACCTCACATTATTCATCTGGAAATAGGGACCAATGATCTCTGCTGTTTGCAACCTCTTTGGTAGGGAGCAAGATATTGGATCTGGTTCCTATGGTTCAGAGAGTGGGGTGTTCTCCAAATCACTGTGGGGCATGCTTGCCAGACTTTAACAGTAAGGTGGTGGAATTGAACTCTTTCCTACAAGCAAGTTTAAGCGCTTATCACTACGCTTCCTTCTGGGCTCATCATGGAATGTGGTCCCCTACAGCACCTATACTTAGTAAGGATGGGGTGCATTTAAATGAAGCCGGAATGCATCTTTTTTATAGGTCTCTGAGGGGTACACTTCCAAAATCCTCCAGAAATTTTCTAGGCATCCCCCTCCCCTTTTTCGGCTTTTTACCTACTATTTCATGCTTACTCCTGCATATTTAAGTCTCATGAACATTTCATAATGATAATCATGATAACAAAAACTATAAAAATGTTAGAAATAATATCATAATATACACAATTCTAAATTGTTTAATTTCTAAGTATCAATGATAACTTTCACTGTTATAGGCATGGCAGAATGCTTAGCTTTTGGCAGCAGCCTGTTAGGCATCTAACCTTTTCTACACTAGCATCATAACCGTTTTTAGCCAGGTTTCATTCATGGTTTTTGGTCTTATGACCCGTTGGCTTCGGCCAGTTAACTTTTCTTTGTCATGGTATACTGGTCCCTGCATATTATAATAACATATACTGCTGGCCACCTCTTTGGTTCCAGATGGGTCAAACCCGAAAACGTAAGAATATTAACGGCTGTGAGAAGGCAACCCCACCTGCTAGGGGGGATCTACGGAAGAAAATCAACCAGCCACTAGACCGAACACCAACCCCGTTGGAACCAGCAGAACCGGAGGAGCCAGTGCCAGATAAGGCAACTCATCACATCCAGGATGCACCAGAGTCGATGCTAAAAGGTCTAGCAGCCAATCTGGCCAAATGCCAAGCGGCAGTGAAGGTGCTCCGAACGCAACGGCAGGCCGCAGCACCAAGCATGCCACCTGCATCAGGTAGTGATACATTTTTGTCAAACCCTCCTGCAGGAACCTTTGTGGCAGCCACTTTGGCTAACCCTTGCTACCAATCAGATCCTTTCCCATCGCAGTTTTCCTCTCTGTGTGCTATTCCCCTGGCAGCCACAGTGCCCATTGGTCTTCAACATAATATCTGGGCTAATGAATATATTGAGCTAGGCATGCTGCTCACAAGATCAGATAAGTAAATAGATAGGCTGGTAGGGGACACCATTAACCGTCTTAACCCAATTCAGGCCCAGCCTTTGCGACTTCGGAAAATTAAAACAATAGATGGAATGGACGGATACTTTTCTTATCTTTGTGATAATCTTTTGTTCTGCCCATAAAGACCAGGCGTGTTCAGTATACTTGGGGATAAACGATGGTAAGGCTCGTAGGATCAATATTGAATGTAATCTAATTTGTGTTCAACCATACACATTCACAATTGGGAGCTTACAGGTTGGGTCAGGGCTGGGGTCCGTGATACTTCAGTTAGGACAGATGGCCACTCGGTAAGTTATGCTTTTTTACGTTAATTTATTGGGTTAGGGCCCTGCAGGGCTACATTATAGGGGGAATGAGTATATATAAGGGGTCTTTCTTTCTTTATAGGGTGGGTCCGGGATACTTGACTTAGGCCCAATGCACTGTGTAATTGAAATGCACTGCTAAATGTAGAGCGAAGACTGGCAAACAGACCCAAAATCATTAATGAGGTTATGAACATTATAAGTAGGCATCCATTCTTTTCCAAGAAGTATTTCAGATTGTAGGGTGATAAACATACATGTATTTATACAGTTGACAACTTGAGCTATTATCATCAAAAAGATCCATACTCCCAACAGCAAAATACCATGCTGGGGCTGAAAGGAAAGTTCATTTCAATGTATGGATATATGTAATTGATACCTACTTCACAATCACCATGTACATTATTTTTCGGCTCATTAAATGTCTGAACAAGTACACTACATTCAGCATGCCAAATAGTGCTTTCGTTTTTGTGTGAGTCGATGCTCAGAACTGGATCGTCTCACACTATGCTATAGTTTGACGTTTTCAATGTCGTATCTAATGTTCCTGTGTCCTTTGTGTTAAATGGCCTTAACGACCATTAAGGACCCTTGATCTTCGTCTTTCTATTGTTATTTTTGCTCATCGGGACGGAGCTATACTCCATTCCAGTTGGTCTTTTCAATATGTTATTTCACTTACCTTATAGTCTTGCTTGTTTTGTCGAACCTTTTTGCGCATTTTTATATAAATATCCATGGGATATGTCCATTATAGGCCATTTCTTAAAGCCTGTTTTCATTTTTGTTCGCAGCTTAAACATGGCCTCTCTGTGCTTAGCATGGGTATTCCCCCCACTTACTGTGACGTCGTGGTTCTCCACGTGGGAGTTTCCCACACTTTCCGTGACGTCGTGGTTCTCCACGTAGGAATTCCCCACACTTTCCGTGACGTCATGGTCATTGTATCGGTGTGGTGTTGATCACGTGTGATGGGGAAATTCCCATATGGTCACTGGGGTTTGGGCTTTCACTTTATTAGGCCATGGGCCAGAATCTGTAGCATGATGTTTCGTGGTTACAGTTTGGGGGCAACCAGAACTTTTTACCAGGGCAAGATAATATCATTATCTACACATAACTAAAAGTTCCCATTGTTTCACATGCACATTTTTTCAAAATAATCATTTTTGTAATGCTAGATTAAATCAGTGGTTTCTCCCCTGGTCCATTAGATGGCGCCACCATACATTATACCTCAACCAATCAGATTACAGCATTTTTCAAAGCAGCCTCCATGGTCTGCTGCATGCATGTCTTGCTGGATGAAACTGGCCCAATTTTAGCTTTTTCTGAGAGAAGATGGAGGACATTTTTAGATTTTGCAAGTAGATGGAGGGCCCTAGAAGGGCCAGAAAAAGATATTGCAGATTTATATGAAGAGTGTCAGTCAGAATCACTTCCTAATGCTGAGCTGGGATACCACAAGAGATGCTACTGCCGTTTCACTGACAAAATAAAACTAGAAAGAGCTGAGAAACGGGTTTTACAGCAGCCAGGGCAGCCAAAAGATGGTTCAGTGAAGAGAAGAAGGACATCCATGAAGGACATCCATGGCTTCTAGTAGGGGGGTTAAGGCAAAAATTGTGCACTTTGGGGTGCAAGCATGAATCTTGGTACAATTATAGTTTAAGGAATTCTAAGAAAAATTGGAAGGGGACACAGGTTGTAAGTCGCCCATATGACCGATATTCGGGCCATTTTAGGTCAAAAAAAGACATTTTTGGTGATTTTACAAATGAGACACTTTCATTAAACTGAGTAGAAGCATGAAACTTGGTATAATAATGGTTTAAGAAATGCTTTTAAACATTGGATGGGGACACAGGCTGTAGGTCACCCCTATGACCTTTTTTGGGCTGTTTTAAGCCAAGAAAGACATTTTTGGTGATTTTGCAGATAAATACTTTCAAGGATCTTGGTAGAAGCATGGAAATCGTTACAATTAAGGTTTAAGGATTGCTTATAAAAATAGGAAGGGGACACACGTTGTAGGTAACTGCTCTGACTTATTTTTGGGTCATTTTAAGCTAAAATTGGTCAAAAACGGGAAATCTTGGGGGATTTTTCTAATAAAACATCCTTTAATTTCAGGTTGAAGCATGAAACTTTGTACAATTATGGTCTAGGGAATTCTTATAAAAAATGGAAGTGGACACAGGCTGTAGATCACCCCTATGGCATATTTCTAGGTCATTTTAAGCCACACCAATTAGATATAAACTGACATTTTTTGTGATTTTGCAAATGAAAACATTCATTGACTTGTGGGATGAATCAAATTTGCAACATACATTTCATTGTGGATATTAATACATTTAAGGTGATATTATTTATGTAATATGTAACCTAAACATTAACTTTTGGGGGGCCGGGGTTTAATGAGGCAAAAATTTCCAAAAGCTAGCACTTCTTGTAGAAATTACATAGATTTAATTAAATAATAGACTAAAAATAAAATCATGAATGTGAGTACTCAGTTAAGTATTTGTTTCTTTAAATGATTGAATAATAGCCCCTCACTGCCTATTTTAGTCATCATTTGACATTAAATTTGAGAAATGTACAATCTTGATATTTCCACATTACAAGTTTTGACTATGATTGACAGAATAATGTTACAATGCAGCAATAGAAAAGTTATTTTTCATGGTAGATGAGTTGAAGGTGAAACATGAGAAATTATTTTAAAGAGGAGAGGGGTGGGATGGAGCTATGTTCAGGATACCTTACTAATTACATAAGATGAGGCTTGTGCATTATTTACAACTTTACTTGATAGAGGGTATAATTTTCTACTATTTCACTGCTTTTGAAACTGGAATTTTCAGAGTAAGAATGCATGATTGATTTTAGCATGTTACCTTTGAGAACTGCAGGGCTTGACGCTAAGGGTGAACCTATGGCCCCAGGCCAGTAAAAATTCCCCAAAACAGTTTCGGGCCAGTAACAAAAGAACTCAAATGGTCCTACAGGCCCAGTAAACAGTTGGAGACATTCTTGTTAAAAAGCTTCCCCATGAGAATGTCCCCAAATGTTTTTGAAATAAATGAGGATAAATGTTGTGGTGAATTTTATCCAATGTTCTTTCTTGTTATGTTAAAGAAAAAATATAGGACCAGTAAAATTTTTGCAGGACCAGTAAATGCTAGGTGTTACTGGTCCTACAGGGCCAGTATCATTTTGAGTAAGCGTTGAGGGCTGAACTGTGTCCTCCATATTCAAAAAGAACCTGTGTGCACAATCGAGATCTTAATTACATTTACACTAGCACTTGCATGCTTTTCTACACTTGCAGTGAATGAGTTTGTAATTCATGCCAGATTTGTCCAATAAGGTTATCCATATCGAAACTTTTTTTCCAGCCCCAATTTGCAGGACTTGGGAGCTTTGGGTCCCTCTGTTTTGCTTGCCCCCATATGTGTCCTCCCTGATAGGCAATACCTAGAATCTGTTGCACAAGGGCTGACTGTCATGGCAGAATGCTCTCTAAAAAACAAGATTTCCAGGAGAAAAGGTGCTGTGTTGCAGAATTGACCCTACAAAATTCATTTGTTCTGCCATATATCAACACCACAAACATTTCAATCACTATCAATGCATCCTCAGACACTTTATCTGGAGCATCTCCTAGTGACAAAAATGTCTCAGTGTTCTGAGAAAGCACCCAGAAATCATCAAGGCATGAATTTTGTAGGGTCAATTCTGCAATACAGCACCTTTTCTCCAGGAAATCTTGTTGTTTAGCCTATCTGGGAGGACATATTTAGGGGCAAAAAATCTGAGGAACCAGAGCTCCCATGTCCTGCAAAGATATGGAAAATCTTTTTTCGACAAATCTGGCACAGGCTCAGGAAATGTGTTATGAACTCATTTACTGTAAGTGTAGAAAAGCATGCAAGGGCTAGTGTAAATGTTACAAAGCTGATCTCAATTTCACTGTTCTTTATGAATGTGGAAGGCACTGTTATGAAGAGTAAAAAGGTAAAATGCTGAAGTCATGCATTCTTACTCTGAAAATTACAGTTTTAAAGCAGTGAAATGGTATTAGACCCTCCATCTGGCAAAGTTGTGAATATTATGCAAGCCTAAAGAATTAATCCAATCCAATACTGCATTGTAGCATTATTTTGTTAGTCATAGTCAAAACGTAATATGGAAATATCAACATAGCACATTTCTCAAATATAATGTAGAATGATGACTTAAATTGGCAGTCAGGGGCTATTATTCAATCATTTGAAGAAACAAATACCTAACTGAGTATTCACAATCAAAGTTCTATTTTTAGACAATTATTTATAGGACATAGTGGTGACCTACAGTCTGTGTTCCCTTCCAATTTCTATAGGAATTCCCTAAACCATAATTGTACAAACTTTCATGCTTCAACCTGAAATTTAAGGATGTTTTATAAACAAAATTCCCCAAGATTGTCCGTTTTTGACCAATTTTGCCTTAAAATGGCCCAAAAATAGGTCAGAGCAGTGACCTACTACAACGTGTGTCCCCTTCCTATTTTTATAAGCAATCCTTAAACCATAACTGTACCAACCAAGTTTCATGCTTCTACCAAGATCCTGGAAAGTATTTATCTGCAAAATCACCAAAAATGTCCTTTTTTGGCTTAAAACAGCCCCAAAATAGGTCATAGGGGTGACCTACAGCCTGTGTCTCCATCCAATGTTTAAAAGCATTCCTCAAACCATAATTATATCAAGTTTCATGCTTCTACTCAGTTTAATGAAAGTGTGTCATATGTGAAATTACCAAAAATGTCTGTTTTTGACCTTAAATGGCCCAAATATAGGTCATAGGGGTGACCTATAGCCTGTGTCCCCTTCCAATTTTTCTTAGCATTCCTTAAACCAAAATTGGGCCAAGTTTCATGCTTGCACCTCAAAGTGCACGATTTGGCCAAAATCTTAATTTATCCGCCCCACTATAGCAGCCCACTAACATTTGAAATGTGATCCTAGAGGTGATGTTTTGCACTAGATGATTGAAAGAGGCTCCAATGAGCTAAATAGGTGAAAATACAGATGAAATATATAGGTTTGAGACAGATTCACTTAAAATACTACTATTGGCGGTTTTGGTGAAAAATTCTGCTTTTCACCATATTTTTAATATTTTAGTTCCAAATCTGGCCACCAGGGGGCACTTTTAGGAATTCTGTAACCATAAAAACAAAGTGCAACATCTTTAGTATATTTGTGTACAATATGAACATTCAGCTCTTAAAAGCAACAATTTTAGAAAGAAATCCCAAAAACTTCACATTTTTTGTGATTTTCATGTGAAAATGCCCCAAAACTAGAAAATGTGCAAGCCAATGGGCGGGAACTTTTTTTCTGGAAGAGTACTTATAATACCTGTTTGAATTATAATGGTTTCAAGTTGCCCCCAAAAAGTCACCACGAAACCTATTTTCTAGGCTCTTTTCAGGACTTGGCCCATGGCCTATAAGTTGCAGGGATTGGTTGTCCTATCTCCCCTCCTAGTTAAGGGAGTGACCGGTTTCTTGGGGGTAATCTGCAGCAACTAGTAAGCACCCCTTTTCGTACAGGGGTAAGTGGGTTTTGTGGGGTAATTACCCCCAGCTCCTCTAACGGGCCTTGGAGTTCTGAGGTAGAGGAGAGTTGATGATCAGGACTACTGGCTCAAATAATGGAAGCCTAATTAGGCCAAAATTCTTCTCATATTTAGAAAAAACAGTTTCACCTCAGAAATATGCAAATAAATGTCAAGAATGGACGCAAAGACAATTAAAGTTCTATTCTTCTTATATCTAGAAAAACAAGTAACACCTCAGAAATATGCAAATAAATGTCAACAATGCGCGCAATGTCAATTAAGCGTTTGTTGAAAGGTTTGTTACGAGTCCCAATGCATATTTGACGTCACTAAAGTAATAAGTGTGCCTGCCTGGCCATTTTTTAAGTTCCAGCTTTGAAAAACTACCGCATTTTTCTTGGTCTCAGGTCGTTTTCATAGATCTACAGATTCTTGTTTTAGGCAACTTACGAAAGATATAGTATAAAATCCCCACTCGCAGATGAGTGTAACCTAGCCATGGTCGATGCATTTTTTTGCTTCTTTTTAAAGCTAATCTGAAAATTATACGAACTCAATCCAGAATCCACCCTTATCTGGTTCTGATATTGCTCACCAGGTGGCCACGGTGAGATATTTTATGCTGGTCAAGGTGATCACCCCTGGCGCTATCTATGACCAGCCGTAGAAACTAACACATTGATACTAAGCAAAAATCGAGATCAGAAGAGAAAACAGCATTTTTAGTGAAACCATAGCCTAGGAACTAGACTAATTTCCTACGTTCCTCTGTGTATTTCTCTTAGTGCTATGGGATGAGTTTTGGAAGAGGTGGGATATTGAGACATCTCGCTGCTTGATGTATGACTGTGGTCCACGACCTAATTGTGATGGATGGGATATTTGTAGCATCCAGTCATGTTCTGTGAATTTTTTCTGTGATTATATAGGCTTACGCCGGCTGAGCATCACCCGGCAGACCTCATGGAAATCCATTAACCCGTTAAGTCCCGGCCTTAGATGAATATGCACATGGATTCATCGCCACAGGCCCGCCATAGGACCCATTACATAACCCTGGCTACACTTATCTCGCCGAATCTAGTCTCAGTGTGACGTCACTAGGAGACATACCCATGAGGGCTCTCGTATCGTTTACATTACAATGAAATTTGCGCAGAACGCACCTCTTGATCAACATCCGGGCTGTTTGTTGTAGCCAGGCTGTTAAGCGAGACCTGCTGGTTGCGCATCCGGTGTATCGACATTCGTGGTCACGGCGTGTTTGTGGTCTAACCACTACGGGATTTTCCTACTAACAAATGAAATATAATAGTTATACTATGATAAGGCATTTTCTTCGATAAGAGATCCAGGCCGTCCGTATTTCTCTACTATGGGTAATTTTGCAAATACTTACTTCATTGGAAGACAGTCATGCGTCGCATTGGTAGTGGACAGGTAAATGGCCTCTACATCGATCCAGCGTTATATCTGAACCAACACATGTTCGGATAGACCAAGGAACCCAGGAGATACCTCGAAAACAAGGATGCTATAGATATGCATTTTAGCAGAGTTAATAACTTGGCAATACAATGCAATGACCTCAGTTCAAAACCATTTGTAGAAGGAATGTTTCTCACGAAAAAATAGTAGAATTTAGAGGGGACCTTATCTATGGCTTCGCCACGTGTCTCAAACCATCTGCAAGCTTGTCAGCGTCAGTGCATATGGGAAGTGTGGGCGTTAATTAGTTAACCTAATCAAATCAGGATATGAAGAATTCCTCAAGGGGAGTCAAAAACATGAGGTCGTTTCGCGAGTATCACATCTGGGTTTGGGGAGTTTGGTATGCTGGTATCGCATGGCGAGTAAAATGAAACATTTTACGTAAAGGTTATGTTGACAGATAATTTTCCGCCTTGATTTTAGATCCCCAGATCCAGCCCTAGGACGTCTGCTTATGAGTCAATCTGGGAGAGTCGTATACAATTTAGATAAGAGCTGTTCCAGTAAGAAACCATATGGGAGAATGCCGTGCAAATCTTGCTGGGGCTGCTTTCAATTTCCAGAGTTTTAGCCTCTTTCACAAACATCTGGTATTATCATTGAACCCAATGGTTGAATTTTATGTCATTATTCTCCGCCTGAAAAGTACTGCCGGATTGTTTGATACGTTTTGGTTTTGTGCAGTCTTCATTCCTGTGGTGTATGATTTTGCAATGTGGAGTCAATAAATATAGGCATATAAGTGCGTACATTATCGTACATGGCACAGCTGCAGACACCCTATACTGTATATTGTCCCTGATACAAACGTACGTACATACATACATAGATACGTATTTACATATATACATACATGCTTACATACATACATACATGCACACATACATACATACATACATCCATACATACATACATACATACCTGCACACATACATACATGCATTCATTCAAACATACTTGCATACATACATACATACACACATACTTACATACATACATGCATAGATACATACACACATACATACATACATAGACACATACATACATATATACATGCATACATACATACATTCTTCCATACATAAATGCATGCTTAGATGCATGCATACATGCATACTGTTCGCCAGCTCTCGCATAGGAGAAAGTTGCCTGTGACTTGTGGTTAGGCGGTGTTTTTCGCCGAGTATTCTGGTTTCATCCACCACTTCCAACTGGCTTGTTACCATCCAGATAGGGCCCCGTTGAAAGAGGTACTGGGAGGACAGTACAATTACAGAGAAGGGGGAGGCAAGTGTTGCGGCAAGGCGCTTAAGGCCGCAGGAGGAGTAGAAGTTGTCGATGTAATAAGGATCCGTGCGCCCAAAAAGTGAGTGGCGGTCGCACGGATCCAAGCCCAATGTGCAGGTGGAAGGTACATGGGATTGGATAGGGCACTGATCAGCACGTAGAGATGTGTGAAAGGGCAAATAGAAGGTAAATGGGTGGGAGTTGCATAAAGTAATAGTCATGTGCCGCAAGTGTGCATGAAAGTGACAATACCAACGTCATAGGGAACTTAATGGAACATTTCCTTCATCAACAGATATAAATTAATACTTACACCCATTAAACTTCACAGAGCTCAATTTTTATATGAAGGCTAGGCATTACTTACATTCATTAAACTATGGATTTTCTCGAAGAAATTCCTAACTTCACAACTGTGGAAATGTTTATTATAACCAGGGAATTTCATACACTAATCAAATCGGGCCTTATAGCGAACGCCAATTCAGGCAGACCTTCTCTCTGGGATCAGTGGATTTGACCAACAATTCATTTTAGTAAAGTGAAATAAAAATAATAAAAATATAGACATCGTTATTTGGAGTAGGAAATGTTTCAAAGTGCCAGACGAAGGACTGGGCAGGAAAAGATGATACTAGTTGCGGTCAGATGGATTCGAACCCGCAACCTCTTGCCCTGCAGGCAGGCGCTCTACCCACTAAGCTACGGCGCCATCTGTACGACAGCTATGTTTGAAAAGAGAGCTATATTGATGAAATCCCGTAACTCTATTTTGGGTCGTTCCTTGCATTCCGAGTTTAGTTCTGTCATTTACGTGACTGAATACCGGAGTAAATCTTTGAAAAAGACCGCCAGGCCACTTTTATCAATGACCCCACATATTTACATAAGGCCCGAAACTGATTATGACCTACCTACCTCATGCGAGCCAGTAAAATAGCCAAATCAAATCTGGCGCCTGTTATCTAACTACTCCAAACCGGCTCGGGATAGCCGGAATGACGTTAGAACCCAATAAGGAGCGCCAAAATAGCTGAAAAATTGTATTTGATCTTTTAATCTAATGCCTTTTCAAATAGATAAAGAATAATGATTATATCAATACGCCTTTACATGTCGTTAACTTTATGGCATCGCCAGTTTCGCAATCCAATTTTCCTAGTGTTATGAACTTCCTATCCTGGGGTTCAATTAGTTACATTTGCCGCCGTTTCACTTTGTGGGGGCGCTACGCGCTGCATGAACATTAGCGTCAAGACGCAATATCTAAAAAAGTGCCGATAATCTATATTGCACATTCCAAATAACACACTCTACAACAATCACGTTGTAGCGTCTGTAGCTTAGTTTGCCTGGTTTATTAACATTTTCAAATTGATGACTTGGTTCACCCATGTAAGAATGTGTTAATATCACATTTACATACTCGATAAATCCAAAGCAGAGCACCTCCGACAATAATTTTTCAATATACTATATCTGATTCTTATATAAATCCTGATTCTACTTGCATATGAGATAGTCTTAGTATTATGAATGTATTTTACAAAAGACTAACACTCGAAATTCACTATGGCAACCACACACGGTTCCCATGACGCCCGTAGCCAGGCGATCGAGTTAATTAACATAAGCAATGCAATCTGCAGCCGCGGTCGACCTGTCATCTAGCTAATTTTGTTTTTGACGAATGGCCCAACAGGCGACCTCTGTGGTACGCGAAAATATGGCCTTATTCTGGGGAAAGGTCTCTACAGTCCGGCCTGGAAACCATAGGAGCAGATCATAGTCTAGAAAACCATGCTTCAAAAAATGCTTCAGATTTTATGAAAAATCCTTTCTCACAAAATTCGTTTCACAAATTCAAAATGTGATGATTGTTTACGAGAGAAAACGTCAAATGATACCTTTTTGTGCTTATTCTTCGAAAAATATAGCCTTATTCCATATCGTCCCTATCGTCCCGCTTGGGAAAACGTATGAACAAATTAGTTAAAATGAATGTCCTCGGAAAAGGATGAACATTTTTCAACAATTCATATGTTACAAATAGCACTTTTATGCCTTCGTCATTTGATCATCATACAAAAATAAAGGATTGGTCAAATAAAACCTACCCTATTTTGTTATTTGAGAATATGGTTTATTTATAAGAAGCGCTACAGTTCTGGCTTTTTCGGAGCCAACCATGATGGGTTACGCAACTGATCATGGTGGTAGCCTAAAACCCTTTCTCCTCTAGCTCTAACAATGGCGTCAGAGCACACATGTTTCTCAATGTTTTCATTGTATTATTACACGGGTCTGTTTGTGGATTACATATGGTACATGTACTAATACACGTGTCCCGCCAAAGCCAGGCTCGTTTGGTATCAGCTTGGTGTGTAGTATCCTTGCCCCTCACAATCCTTACAGTCAGATCACTAGCCGATGATGGGCAGAGGGGGTTCTCGAGTGAGATTTGAAGGGGATGAATTATTGACTCGTTTCGGTATAATGTTATGATAAAGAATACTATTCTGTTTATCATAACCTTTTCTGTCATATATGGATTGATCGGGATTAGCCAACCCCGCAAGGGGCACACCCTCTTGGCTTGCTCAATGGTGTGCAATAGGAGCTGGCACCTCCCTGGTGTGGCACCCTGCTCGCCTTATAAACGAAGGGGGTTGTGTGGATCTGTCTGTGGATACCATGCATCTAAAAGAATTGGTCCGCTTTGGATTTGAAGGGTCTGCTCTTTCCATTTCTCTTTTCCTTCTTTCACCTATAATTGTTATGCTTTGCCATTGTTCTAGAACAGTGACAAACGAACACTTTTTGTAAAAAACACACTTTATGTCACTGAATGGCCTGTGTGTGCCGACGTGCCTTTAAGCCCTCAACCATTCATTCTGACCTAAAAGGCCGAAAATTATCCTCTTCATTTCCGAAATAATCACATGAATAAGGAGAGGGGTGATTGTGCAAATGAATAAGATTATGTATTCCAAAAAGGCATATGTGAATGGCAACGTTAGTGCACGGGAAATTATACCCTCAATTATTATCGAAAACATATAAGTGAAGCATTTCTGAGCACGAAAGATCAAAAAGAATGATATTCGCCCCAAAAAGCAATACTAAAGATAACCTGTTTAAACACAAAAGACCAAATGCATACCCTCATCTATACCTGCAACACCAAAAGAGAGTTCACAAATGGTCTAACAAATTTCAGCATAAGTCCTCAAATAAAGTCATATTTCGATAATATCTGAAGACACTTTTATCCGGACATGTACAATGGCATTCATTCAAAGTTTTCAAAAAAGGAATATTTCTTATCAAGACATTGTCATGTGTCAGACCATATGAGAATGGCAGTGTGTGAAAGGCGATGAGATTAGCTTGTATTGTATTCCAATAACGCCATATGACAGAGGCCACCGCCAAATACGAAAGGCCAAAAAGCATATCCCAGAAGTGGGCACATCCAAGCTAATCTGTGCAAATGGACACCCCCGTGCCAGCCTGATAAGCTAGTTACCCAACAAGACATCACTATTTGCTCAAGCCAACCTGTCAAGCTTGCCTGATAGACCCATGGGGCTGCATACGTAAAGGCTGCGATAAATTGGCTTAAAATATCCCACTATTTGCAGACGCACATGGCTGTCATAAATGATGACTTGTATATTTATCTGCCTTGTTAAACCTTTAGCAGAGCCTTTATATGATTGCAAGCCTTGCTCGCTGGGCTGAGACTGGCTGAAAGCCTTTCTCATCAAGAGGCAGCCAGCCGGAGAACTTGGGGTCAGCCATGTTGCCGTAAATTGCCGTAAACCGTCACGACTGTAGTGGGACGCTGGGGACGGTTCTCCATGAATTTATTATTTTGTGTGAGGGTGATTTATGGACGGGAATTTAAGTGGCGTTGCTTGGTTGGTTAAGGGGGAAGGAGGGTAGCCCGGCCGCCGGTTCAGAGTAAGGGAGATAAAAGCCTGTTCTTCACTAGATAATATAGACTATAGACTATATGATATCTACTATATTATAGTA
>OZ012700.1:947355-1044417 GCA_963942565.1 Maea johnstoni | reverse complement strand
TTATACTCTCCTATGTGGCACGAAAATGTCCTATGCTTTCCTTCTGATAATGGATTGGGCTCCCTCACATTTGTCGGACTGTCAAAATCATTAAGCAAGAAGAATGCAAGCAACAGGAAAACAGCATCATGTCACAAAAGAGGTTTGATACTGCACATGGGGTCACTTCCTCAAAATAACTTAACTTCTGACACTGAAATTTAGATTTAAAGCAATTTTTGGTAAAATTCAGTAGTCCCAGCCAAGTTGAAAAGTCCCAGTTGGTTCAGCCCCAACAGCAGTCTATCCTGATCCTCTGACCGTGTTAAAATCTCACATTGGCATTGACTTACTACATTTATTGTAGTAAAACTACATTTTGAGACCTTTGGCCTTCTAGATTATCTTCTGAATAGGGGTGAACTGAAATAAAACAATTGATATGTATCCAGCTATGACTTATTTCAATTGTAGAACACCTGCAGCCTCACATACTAGCTTTAAATACACTTTCAGTAGTCATATTGTTTTTAATCTGTGATTTCTAACCTAAAACTGGATTTTTGGCAAAATTTTGTTGTCCCAGGCAATCAGCATTTGTCATTTTCAAAGTACTTCTAGTACCAAACATGTGTTAAATAAACATTCAAGATTTTAAAAAATATCTTTCAGCATTTTAAGCTATTTTTCGGTTATTTTTTCAACATAGGGGAAGGGGAAAAGAAAGTCCGGTAAATTCATGCTTGAACAACCAATGGAGCTAATTTTTGTTTTATTAGGCAGATAAGAGGTTGCTTGGAATTTAGATATACAATATGGGGTGGTTTTGCACTCAGACCATGGGCATAAGCCAACGCATAGAAGTGAAAAAAAAGAAATA
Source organism: Maea johnstoni (assembly GCA_963942565.1). Lineage (NCBI taxonomy): Eukaryota > Metazoa > Annelida > Polychaeta > Spionida > Magelonidae > Maea > Maea johnstoni. The sequence goes on along the minus strand of OZ012700.1, from coordinate 1,043,558 downwards.
TATGAAATAAACAGTTAAAAACCATAGATATTGTCCAGTCGTCTATAATAAGGTAATGCTAATACTTATTATTACCTTATTACAGACGACTGGAGACTTTTTATGGTTTTTAACTGTTTAATGCCCAAGGCCAGAGAGACTATTTATATAACCAGCATGAGCCGCCTGGGCAGCCAAACTGGACTCCCCTCTGAGTATTCACAAATAATGATTACTCCCCGTCTTAGAGTAGAACCAGATCCGATCAAAGATGGCGGCAGAGGAATTTACCGCCATCGCATCTCTTTGACTTTGGGTTTGTGTCGCTTTTCAGGTAATCGTAAGCGCTATTTCATGTTCTGTATTGCTTGACGATCTAGTTAAGAAACGGTAATTAGGTCAACTTAACAGTTCATTTCGTAAGATACCGAGTAACATGGGCTTGAAATCGAAGTCTGATGCAGGCTTGGATTTTGAAAATTCGGTTTAGATATCGTTACTTAATGCCATATTGCGGCTGTCGTGACTAAACGACCTCAACTCTGGCACGCACCAGAGTTGTTCAGACTGGTTCAAAGAATATTGCAAATGTCAGGTGCGCATCCAGGCTTTGAGAATTTAGTTCTGAAAATTGACACTGGTGGCGCCACTTACAATTATTACTGAAACTGCAGAAAACAAAAATTTGAACAATGTGTTCCATAAGAGCCGGGTTGGCAGTAGCATGCATACCAGGCTATATTTAGATGTCATCCTTTGCGGATCATTAATATTAAACCTTACTACAGTGTATATGCAATAATATGAGGAGAAAGCAAAGCTTTAAATACTCGCGCAGCTCGAGGATATATCTGCATTCCCCTTCAAATGCAGTCACAAAGTTACGAATGTGTTATCCGTGACGTCATTCTTTATTTGTCCTTCGCAGAAACATTTGAAGCCCCTTGAGAGAGAAGTATCTTGTAGTCGCTGGACGTCACATGTGACGTCCACTGTGACACTGCTGCGGGAGCTCGGGTGTCACTGTGACAGTACCTGAAGCGTCCAATGTCACATTGGACGGTTCAAGATAAATCCGCTAGGTGCAAGTTTTTGTTCTAAATTTAAACACACTTAGCGTGTATAAACACAATCGTACGGTGCGCGCATGAAATCTCTACAGTTTATGTTTAGGCAAATAAATTTAGTCTTTGTCATTTCTTCGAAACATCGTTTATACACTAACGTTGTGTTGCATCAAAGTCGGTACCGACTCAGGGGCGGATACAGGCCTGAATTTGACTGGTGCCATAACTGAAAATGGCCACCAGGCACCGTAGGTGCTCGGGACTAGTGGTCGGGTGTCTGGGGGCCGCTCAAGACCCCATAAGCCCAAGGGTTTTAGACGCTCTGAGATGTATTCTCAGCCACTCGTGGCACTTAAAATTATAAATTTTATTAACTTACTTCTCAAAGATTTTCATTTTGTTTCTAGTATTTCTTAGCCATATACTGAACCACTCATTACTCACTACTGATCTTTGGAATGAATTTCATAATATAAGGCTTATGTATGGGTAAAATAATTCTTTATTTCTGAAACTGTAGTGATTGCTTACATTACACTACACATGCAATATCCCCACAGGGCGGGGATAGTGAATACCTCCAAAACCCTCCTTAAAACTTTCCCAATACTTGATTTTGATTAGCCCATCGGCCATCAAACAGTGAGCAAACAAATGAAATTAGATCTTGTCATTGTCCAAATCAAAACAATAAAAGTTTAATTTAAAAAAAAATTCAATTTTTTAATGCCCACATGACTAGAAAATATGGTTCACAAAATGTGCCCCAGGGGTGGGGATAGATGACAAAAAATGTGCCCTATGGGTTGGGACTATACTAAATAGGGCAGAAGGTCAGAACACTATTCTACCCCCCCCCCCCCTCCCATCCAGGGGATTCATTTAACTGATGCATTTACCTAGTTAATCCTGAATACACTCCATCCAAAACTGGCAAAAGAGCAATTGGATACCAATATATGTTGACCAGTATAGTCTACCATTAATGTTCAAATAAACCGAATAGAAGACTATAAACCGAATACCTTTACAATGCCACCTCCTAAAAATTTTCATCATTTCCTAAAAATCTTGAAATGTTTATACTTGTATACCAAGTTCCCAAAGTCACCTTCTACTTTAAAGTGAAGAGATGGCTTCAGTTGTCCGGCTGCGGCATGACTCGCAACACTCCAACCATGGTTGCATGGTGCTTACCAGCGCTCCTAGCGGCGAGTATAATCACGTGTTTGCCAGGGATTGATAATCATCTCCCCAGGGAATTACTATCACCCCCGATATCTGCCACCTTTATCAATTCCCCATGGAGACTAATTATGTCTGGCGAGAACAATGTTCAGATGACTGCCTCCTCTTCCTTAATCCACCCGTCCCAAGGGGGGGTTTAAGGAAATCTATTCGGGTCATGATGCCCTCGAACTGCCTGTATAAAAAGTGGTGGTGTGAACAGGCAGGTATCAGCTAGCGGATTTGACCGGTGCCAAACATCCACTTTTTGAATTGAGCGGTGACTTGTCACCAGAATCACCTGTGTGGATCCGCCGGTGCGACTGTGACTGTGACATCGCGTACTTCGGTGGACAAAAGTCACATTGGAGCGTTCCAATTTCCTCCGCTACGTGGCCACATAGTCGAAAATGTCACATTGGAGCGTTCCAATTTCCTCCGCTACGTGGCCATTTAATATAAAATGTCACATTGGAGGGTTCCAATTTCTTCCGCTACGTGTCCGTTTTCTCAAGAATGAACCTATTTTCATAGATACCACCTATTTTGGGGGAGATAAAGGTCACAATTTTTTATTTTTTTTCGGGGGGGGGGGGGGGGGGATGGGGGGGTCAGATGAAATAACCGTGACCACTGTATAAAGGGGTTAGATACTTCTTTCTTAATGCTCACTGAACAGAATTAAGGTACATACATACATACATACAACATACATACATACGTACGTACGTACGTACATACATAAATACATGCATACATACATATGGATAGGCAGATTGATCGATAGGTAGATCATGCAGTTCCTAAACTGTCATGGTGAAGGCAATAAGTTATATCATTCATCTATATGCCTGTCCGCATTTCTACCTATCTATCTAAACACTTCACTATCTATGTCTGAATACGCACGCACACACTCACAGATACATACACATACTTACCTACGTACCTTAACATACATACATACACATTTCGGTATATACAAGAATATAAACATAAATACACACATGCATACATACATGCATACAAACATACATGACCCTTTACATACTAGTTTAACCTTATATATATATATATATATATATATATATATATATATATATACACATATATATATATATATATATATATATATATATATATATATATATATATATATATATATATATGTATATGTATATATATGTGTGTGTGTATATATATATATATATATATATATATATATATATATATATATATCAGGGTTCGTACGGTCCTTGAAAAACCTTGAAAGTCCTTGAATTTTGTTTACCTCTCATTTTGACCTGGAAAGTGCTTGAATTTTACGATAGGTCCTTGAAAAACCGGGAAATCAACAAGATGAACAGAACTGTGCGATTGCGATCAGCATAGACGAAGCCTGGCTGACATGAGACAAAAGAATTAATTGAGCTCAACAAACACGGAACCTCAAATCATATACATGTTCAGGTTTTCTGCAAACCTGAACTGGCCCATACACATGGATATTTAATAGATCGTTGATGTAGTCTGCTTCTGCTGCCGGCATGAGAGGCCGGAGTTGCCATGAGTGCGCCTGAGTCAATAGTTGTTAAGAATATTTATTGGCCTATTTACACACCCCTAGTGTTATTTGTTCCTTGGACATCATAAAAGGTAAGTGTTCACGCTATCATGCAAAACAACGAATTGATACTAAGACAACAATCAACAGGCATTTGACTGTCAAGTCTACCCCAGTCATCTGCATCAGAGTCAGAAGGTAAGTTTATTTAATACATCACTAACCTGGGATGCCACCAGGGGGGTCTTTTAGAATTGTCATACATAACATGGGCTCTTAAATAGTTAAAATTAATGCATGTTTTTAACCCCTGTCCTACCAAGGTGGCCGGGAATGGGGGATGATTAAAACAAGTGATGGGATCTCATTCTTACGAACGAGATTACTGTCACACACACCGGAGTTCTGCCCAATTTTTTTTTCATGTAAAAAAACTTAGTTGTTTTTGACGCATATGTTTACCCCTCTTAAAAGGATCACCTATACGCAACTATAAATATATTACTGTCTTTCTTCATTATTCTCTCCTCTGACATTCATTTTTTTCTCAATTATCAGTATCTATTGATCCCGTGTATTCCTTGAAAAGTAGAATATGGTCCTTGAAAAGTAGAATATGGTCCTTGAAAATGTCCTTGAAAGTGCTTGAATTTTATTGTGGTCAACCAGTATGAACCCTGATATATATATATATATATATATATATATATATATACTGATTTAAGTTAACCATACAAAGTTATTTAGTAAGAAAACAGAGAGATGACATCCTCTTAACTCATTAACATGAGTGTCATACACCTGGACTAAATAGAAATATCTTGATAGCAAAGCAATATTTTGAGATGTCCACATATTTCCAGTAGTTAACCATACACAAAGGGGTGCAAAAGTGAGATAACATTCTCTTAATCCATTCACATGTGAATCATACACCTGGCCTGACTCTTATAGAAATATCTTAAGAACAAGGCAACATTTGAGAAATATTTAGTTGAAAATTATTCTTCTTGTGTTTATACTGTTGTGAAAAGTAAGAAAAATCGGGCGTTTTCGCATATCGGGCGTTTTCGCCTGTATTCCATCACGCCCTTCCCCCAGGTTACAGGGTTAATGCTGCCCACCTTGAAAAAGGATGCTGGGAAGGGGCCAGACTTTAACAAAAAGTAATTAAAAAAAACAATTCAATTTGACTGACCTCCTTTGCAGGCTAGCTAATCTCTCATGTATGAGTACAGGTGGAAACCATATGTGATATGACAGTAGCTAGTTTGAGTGGTTTAACCCTATATCACTCAACGCAACAATGTTGCGAGGTCCCCAGCACTGGCTGAGGGGTTGCTCCTCAGAGGCATTGTTGCGTTGAGAGGAATGAATGGCAAGTTTGTCCTCTTTGCGCAGTTGCACGAGTGGTATGTCATCAAATATGACTCCCACAGATCGTGCAGAGGACATCTATCATCGCCCTCTTCCTCAAAATTTCCAAGTTAAAAGTCGTCAATTATTCTGAGAAACAGGGGAAAAACAAGGGAGACTTTTGATGATTTGCGTGTTGCTAAAGAAGCCACAACACGACAACGTCACCAGGCGGGAATTCCCTATGATTGCCATATTAGGAGAGGGTATTCTCGTAGTTTTCTCATCATAAAAAATGGACTTCAAGTCCAAAAATTTACAAGACGAAACTTCAGGTTACAAAGAAAAGGAAAGCTAAATCAGTAAATGTCTTCATTAAGAAAAAACATGTACATCAGCGATCTAAAATAGTGAGACCAAAAATATGCAAAAACGCGCTTCGTAGGAATAAGTGCACAAATACGTTGCGGGAATTCCCGATGACTTCCATATTTGGAGGGGCTTTTCCCGTAGTTTTCCCGTCGTAAAAAAACAAACTTCAAGTCCGAAAATAAGCATGAAATAACTCGAGATTAAGAAGAAAAGGAAAGGGAGGTCATTTCATATTATATTTAAAAAAACATTTGTACACCTGCGATCTAAAGTCAATGTTTGTAAAATATGCAAAAACGCGCTTCGTAGGAATGAGTGCACAAATACAATGACGCAATAACGCGCTACTGAGGAAGTGCAGCTGCACTCACGTACCGCGTTTTTGCGTCATTGAGTGATAAAGGGTTAAGCTACTTCATTTTATTCAGACATACCTTATTTAGTTAAGTACATGGAAACCATGCTTATCATTACCATAAGGCATATTACTAACATGTCAAATCGAGGGATTTAAGATTCCTCATTGTTTTCTATTTAAGTGCTGCTCATTTGCTATCATACTATTCCTTATCATCTATAAGAAAAATTCAAAGAAGACTGGAAGAGATAGGTTTCTTCCAAAAAAAAAATTGGAAGATATGGAAGAAACACATTTCTTCCAGGACGGAAGAAACCACTTTCTTCCATGGAAAAAACCTCCCTTCGGAAGAAACTGCCAACCCTGATATGCAACAATATTTTATTGTGGATGTTCGGTGTTGCACTTGTAAGGTTCAATGCCATCCTCTAATCTTATGTTAGCAGAGATGGTTTAACATAGAAACCCTAAATGGAAACCAAAGTTTGGCTTCCTTGTCAAAAAAGTGTCCTATGTGATATGCCTCTTCCTAGTGGTGGGAGTCAGTTGAATTTTCCCAACCGATCATCAGTCAGCTAGGCCAACCGACTATCACCGATTAATCGGTTCATCGCACTTTCATGAGAATGTTTGCTTGTCAAAGCTTAAGTTTAGCATGTTAACACTTATTATAATATTGTACTATTTCAAATTATCTATTCTATCTTGGCATCAAACTTTCTCAAGTGTTTTTGATTTATGCTATGAAAGATTATACATGTAAACAGTGCAGGTTAGATATACTTGTATGTTTTCTTTCTTATTTTTATTCAGTAACTTAGAGACAAATTACCAGTATTCTAATAAATCAAAATACTTTTTACAATATGTATGAAGGCATTAAAAGATGTCTTTAGAAAAATAATGAAAGACACATCATAGAACACATTTCATCCAACTCATATTTCTACATTTAGAAGGAATCTGAAATATCTAGTTTGCTCAGTACCCCAGTTTTTATCAGAGTCAGTAGGTATACTTCTTGGTATGCTATTACTTACTACTTGCATGACTGGAGGTCCTCCACTCAACACTCTATATAAAGGGTATTCTACCCAAATCAATACTCAAAATGAGACTTAACAGATGGAAATTGATATCCCAATAACCTGCAAGATTAGAGGAATATTACCAAGAGGGAAGCTGCCAGCATAATATTTAATTATCTTACTTTTTATATTTTGTATTACAAATATTGTATAATAGGTATATTTCCTGGGACTTTTTATTCCTTGAAAAAAGATGAATTCAGCTTTTTTCCGTTTTTTATTTTCCCGGCCCACACACAGCTGCACTGATAGTCTGATATTAAATTTGGCGATAATGCTACCAAGCATTTTGCCTCCTGAACAGGTTGTCTGCGTAATTATAACTGGAGCACCTGAGCCAACCATGCCAGCTCAATTGAGATGGCATGGCTGGCTATGCAGCATTTAGAGCAGCATTTCACCAACCGGTTTGTGGGCAGGTTTTTTGAGGGACTGGGAGTACTGCAAATATCTATCACTCGTTAAAGGAGGCACAATCCCTACACCTGCCCATGCCAGTATGATCCATTAAGTAGTATACATAACGTAACAAATTCATATAGTAACACACACTGAATTCAGACGTGTACATATCGTCACCTGCGAACATTGTCTGTCACACCATAACGACAAAAACAATTAAAGATAACGTTTTATTGATACCATCTCGAATCCAATAGGTAAATTCGGGAAGATTAATTAAACCTTAACATTACCGGTTATACGGTATTATTTTGTATTTTGTATTTCACTATTTTGAAGAGGTCATGGGCTAAGTGGGCACGTGGCACAACATGGGCCTATGCACAGGGAGAAAAGCAAATCGAAAGTGCCGATTTTCCAATCGTATAACTAAATACTACATTGCATACTTAAAAATAAATCTTTTTCTTTTTGTGACAGCTCCCTCATTTTCTTACCAAAATAAAAGAATTTACCTTTTCAGTGTCCGACATACAAGGTAGCCCTACTAGTCCGGACTAGTAAACAACAGTCGTGTGACTTGGGCATTAGGGTGCATGTGGTGACCTAGATCTGCTGGGTAACCAAGCTCGCTGACCACAGCATGTTTCAGCATCCAGCCTCCTGGTCCCAGTAGCAATGACCTCCATCACTTACCATGCATTTGACTGGAGGTCAAGATCCTACCCCCTATCCTACGTTTCACTCCGGCGCACCCCCTCCCACCCGACACCCACCCCACCCCCTCCCACCCCCCACCATCCAATCCCTACCCCGCCCCCTCCCACCCCCCACCACCCGACACCCACCCCACCCCCTCCCACCGCCCTTCGCCCCCCACTACCCGACACATGCCTTCACACCCTACTCCAGTCCTACCCCCTATCCTACATTTCACTCCGGCGCACCCCATCCCATTCCACCATTCTTACCTACGCACTGTCACCCGACACTCCCAGCCTATACAAACCCACAGTACTTACCTCCCGCTCAACCAATGTACAATCCTTGCCTCGAAATGCTGGTGGGTGGACACCAACAGGCAATCCGTGATATTATGCAGGACCTACAACAACAACGCTCCATCATTATATCCTGCCTTCAAACAAAAGGTAACCTAGCGACACATAATCCGAGGTACCAACCGCCAAAAGGACCCAGATTCCATTCCTGGTCACAACGCAAAGAAGATACCTGCAGACCTGAGCAACCAACAATCCCCCGCAATCAGACCAACACAGCTAGCTGCCAAACAGATGTAGACATTGAGATCTCCACAGAACCTCAGCATATTTCCGATACACTACATGCATGTACAGAATCCCAGCCTATTTCTGATACATCACATGTGGTAAACACTTCAAGTGCCGTGGACCCGACCCAGGCCAACAACACCGTAGAAAACAAACAGGACTCTTTTTTAGAGATAGGCCAGACAAACCTAAACCCAACTTAAAGACCTTAGATATTTTTACACTCAATATCGAGGGGATAAAATCCAACCAACAATGCCTACTGGAAATTTTACGATCATCCACCTCCTGCATCATCGGCTTACAAGAAACATGGACTTTTTCCTTTCAACAGCCATTCTCATTTCTACCTCAGGAATGTAAATTCAAATCCATAGACGACAACGAAATGGTTCCGCAAACTCACCTTACCCGTGCAAGTGGAGGCACAGCCATAATTTCTAAAGATCTACAAGTTAACCCAACAGATGATGGAAACCACAGATTCTGTGTTATTCAGCACCCGCACACTAATATAACAATTGTGAACACTTACCTCCCACCTAGAGGCAAATATCTTAACGCTGAATATCGATCGGAAATTGACAGCCTACACGAGATCTGCGAGAAGTTTAGAGAATCCCCCTTAATAGTTCTCGGAGACTTCAATGTTGATCTCAACAAAAAACATGACTCTAGAACAAGATACCTTGCAGAATTTTTGAAATGTCACAGTCTACAAGAGCCAATTACAATCACGGATCCCACATTTCAACAACATAGTGGAAACGGCTCCAGCAAAATAGACTATATCTTCATCAACCAAAACCTGAAAAATCAAGTCCAAAGCATGGAATATGAAATTCTGCGCAACATCACAAGCAACACCTCAGCCCATCAGCCACTAAGACTACGCTTATCACTGCCCGAAACGTCATCCCAACAGAACGATGAAAAACAAGAACCCAGACTTAAGCTACTGTGGGACAGATGTGATGTAGTTTGTTACACAGATATGTTGCAACAAGGTCTGGATGTATCGACTGCAGATGCCGACCCCTCCACTGCAATTGAACACCTCATTTCTGTCATCCAACAAGCTACAAAAGTCTCAGTCCCAGTCCAAACAGTCAAACCACGCAGAGCACCATGGAACCCTGACATCGCAAAGGCATTAAAACAATCAAAAGAGGATCACTTTAATTGGGATCAAGCCGGCAGACCAAATAAAGGCCACCCTCTGCATACTGCCCGTCAAAATGCCAGAAAACTACTCAGACGATCCCAAAGACAACAAGCAGCTCGAGAAAGACACAATAACCTCAACGTACTTATGACAGCAAAAAAAGACGACTCGAGGCTCTTCTACAAAATCATTAGTAATCAACGCAACAAAAGATCATCCAATACAAAAGAACTTGTCCTGAACAATTACCTTTACACAAACAACCTCCTAACAGCATGGGACAATCACTTCACCAGATTAGCAACCCCAGCACTCGCTGAACACTTTGAAACTGAAAGGCAGGAACAGGCCCACAACAATGTGTCCCTCATCTCTGCACTTGAAAGAGACAGTTCCCTACCCATTAAAATTACCAGACAGGAGGTTATACAAATAATCTCATCATTTAAAAACCGTAAGGCCAAGGACACATTTGACCTCGTAGCAGAGCATCTAAAGTTGGCCCCTGAAGTGATCGCAGACTTTCTCACACCGGTGATAAACAACATCATCCTAACAGGCAAGATACCAGACCAACTTAAAGAAGGACTGGTACATCCCATACACAAGAAAGGCAAACCCAAACAAGACCCAGGAAATTACAGGGGAATCACCATCACGCCGATTATTATGAAAATCATAGACACAATAATCCTCCAACACCAAAGTCTTGCCACTCCCTCAAGACTCCATCACATGCAATTTGGATTCACCCCCGGCAAGAACGGCCTACAAGCAGCATTCATCCTAATGGAAAGCATAGCAGAAGCCAAAGACAATGGGGAGACTTTATTTTGCGCATCACTGGACGTCCAGAAAGCCTTCGACGTTGTCAGACACTCAAGCTTGCTGGACAAGTTATACGAAAGAGGCCTCCCAGGCATCTGGTGGAAACTCAAAGAGGACTCGTATAGAGGCCTGAAATCCCGAGTCTTCTGGAACGGAGAAAAATCAAAATCCAGTCACCAAGTCTTACAAGGGAACGGACAAGGGAAAGTCTCCAGCCCCGATGACTACCTAATATACCAATGCGACATTCTGGAAACTGTAGACAAGGCACAGACCGGGTACCACATCGGCAGCATATCAATAACCACACCAACTTGTGCAGACGATATGCTGATACTGGACACAGACCCATACAGTCTTCAAGCCACATTATCCATGGTTACGGATTATGCCAACAAGGAGCACTACGTCCTGCACCCAACCAAGTCAGTGGTGATCCCATTCAACTTCAAATCCAAAACTGAACTAAAACATCTGAAGGAAAACATCAAGATTGAAATAAATGGCAAGGAACTTCCTATCGTCGAAGAACTCGTTCACCTGGGCCTTACACACAACAGGAACTCGTCCATACTACCAACCATCGAAAATCGTATCTCTACTGCAAACCGTACCCTCTATGCTCTGATGGGTCCTGGTCTACATGGCACAAACGGACTCCCTCCGGAAATCTCGCTACATCTATACAACGTTTACGTTATACCTAGAGCTCTCTATGGTCTCGAAGTTCTAACCCTCACAGACACGATACTGAAATCAATGGAACTCTTTCATAGGAAATCGCTACGGTCACTCCTGGGTCTTCCCGAAAGAACAGCTACAGCCGGTCTCTATATACTGACAGGGTCACTCCCTATTAAATTCTATGTGCATACCTCAACATTGGGATTCCTATGGACTCTTCTTAACACAGAAACTACCAGAGAGATAATCCTTCGTCAATATGCAACAAAAAGATCATCTTCAGCATCCTGGGTAGTATATATCAGCAAATTACTCTCCAAATACAACCTGCCATCCATCATAGACATTTACATAGACTTCCCGGACAAAGAACAATGGAGAAAAAGTGTACAGAAAGCAATTTACGATCATGCGACTCAAGAAGTACACGAGGAAGCTAAGACCAAAAGTACCCTGACCCTACTAAACACGGTGTGCCAACCAAAACAAACACACAGTGCCATCTCCTTCATTACCAATCCGTTCCAAGTCAATCGTATGAACATCAAAATACGCCTTTTATTGGATGTCTATCCACTAGGCAATAACAAGAGACGGATGAAGCAGATAACATCAGACATATGCGACTTCTGCCACGAGGAAAGGGAAGACAGACCACACTTCCTGTTAAAGTGTAAAGCCTTCAAAGACATAAGAAATAAATTCTTTCCTACAATGATGGACATGTTATCCACCGAAACACAGACCTTACTTAAAACTGATGAGCAAATCTTCAAGCAAATACTGCTGGATCACTCTCACCACACCGCAGTACATCATGTTCCACATGACAATGAATTCCAACACAAATGGGAGAACATCACCAGGAACTATATATTTGCCATTCATCAGGAAAGAACTATGCTACTTGTTAATGAAGTTAACCCACCCCCCTTACGGTAAAACAAACCTTGCAACCTTATCAGTGATTGTTACATGGTACAACTAATTTGACTTTACTGTTCTGTGAACTATATGCATAACTTACAGCTCCTAGAAAGGAGGAATTATCATCAAGCAAGCAAGCAAGCCTCCTGGTCCCAGTAGCAATGACCTCCATCACTTACCATGCATTTGACTGGAGGTCCTCCACTCAACACTCTATATAAAGGGTATTCTACCCAAATCAATACTCAAAATGAGACTAACAGATGGAAATTGTTATCCCAATAACCTTCAAGATTAGAAGAATATTAACAAGAGGGAAGCTGCCAGCGTAATATTTAGTCATTTTACCGTTTATATTTTGTATTGCGAATACTGTATAACAGGTATAATTCCCAGGACTTTTGTTTCCCGAGCCTAAGCCATGAAAACACCATCCAGGATAAACACATCCCTGGTGACCTCAAGTGCTGAGCTCATGGAATACTGCGTAGTGTTACTTTAACATCCCTGGTGACCTCAAGTGCTCAGCTCTTGGACCACTGCGTAGTGTTACTTTATTTTAGAACTGTTGACTTTGGAATTTGAATTGACAGCTTACATTGTAGATTCCTGGGATTATATAATTTGATATGTTATACATTTTATTTTTTGCAAAACGTCCAGGTTTCCTTAAAAGAAAAGTTGGCCTTAAAAGTAAGGACTGAAATATAGAATTAGGTATAGAAAATTGTAATCTATGTTCCTCTAGAATTGTGACGAGTGACCTCGAAAACGCCCTCGCAGCTTTATTCTTCTCACTACGAAAACAATCTAGAATGCCATGAAGAAAGATGAAAAAGCTCACTTAATATGCATCAAAAAATATTTTCAAGAGAAATACAGACATTACATCAAAGGTCGCAAAAGAGTATTTGATAAAGAGTATGCATGTATACTAAGTTTTACAACTTACTATGTTATACATGTCTTGTTATCCATTACTCTATTACATATGAAGATTCAAAACACTTCACTTTATTGAGTTTATTCATATCTTGTTGTTCAGACCATCCATTGTCATATTACATATGAAGATTCGAAACTTATTCATGCATATTATGTACTGATGTATTTTGCTCGCATCTCGCATGATGCCGGAGAATGAATAAAAAACTATCTTAAAAATTAAAAGGTTCACCTTGGTATTTTTGTTCTTGAGGTTTATCTTAACCTTATTTTAGCACTGCACATCATATGAATTAAAGATGACATTAAGGTAGCTTACAGGGCTAATCTCTTCAGTTTTTATTCTACCATGCTTTTATTTGACAATACATGCTATACAAAGTATGCACTGAGTGAAAGTTCCTCTGATCAGGATTAGGAGGACAAACGTACCTAGCCAACTACTGTAAGATTTCTAGGGTAAAATCATTTTAGCGTGTAAGTGGAGCTCCTGTTAAACTAGTGCATAGGCGGCCTTTTGCTGACTAAATTGAGCGAGCTAACTTCATGGTGAAACCTGTATATTTCTCATTTTTAATGTGGAAGAAACATGTTCCACCACTGGTGGATGGGAAGACAAATAATCTCTCAGTCGTGGGTGATTTTGTGTCTTTGGACTGTGCCAACTTCTATTACAATACTAAATCACTCACTAGTGCAAGATAATTTGTGATGTAACCTTGATTTCCTTTTTGAAATTTTTACTCTGTTCAAATTTTATAACCATTTCTCTCGAATTTTTGGTTGAAAACGCAATTTCGCATTTTTCAACTTTCAGATTCCATAACCTTTGAAGAAATCAGGATTGGAAATGTTATGTTTTTTCTCACTTCAAAATACTGCTGCCTAGAAGTATTTCAAATTTCAAGCTAATTTGGTGTCGGCTTCAACATATGTATGAATCTAGAAATGAATCTATATTCACAAGTTGACCCCAGATTTATTTTTGGTTCGGGAACAATTCTCTGCCAAAGTCAAGAAAATGATTATTCAGAAAGACTCAATTCAAGAGGTGAAACTTTGAATTGAGGGTGAAATATTTAGGTAGGACATGCATGGTTCTAGGACAATATCCCCCCGGACAATATCCCCCGGACAATATCCCCCCGGACAATATCCCCCCAGGACAATATCCCCCCGGACAATATCCCCTCGTTCCAATATCCCCCCGGACAATATCCCCCCGGACAATAACCCCCCGGATGATATCTCTAGTAAAACATGTTTTAGTAAAAAAAAAATGTTTAATTTCAGTGTTTTAAATTATCCCAAAACAAGTGTTGGTAAAAAATTATTATTTTTTTTTTTTTATAATTTCAGTGTTTTAAATTATCCTAAATTGTGTGCCGGTGAAAAAAAAATTAAATAAAAAAAAAATTGCAGTGTTTTAAATTATTCTAAAATTTTTTTTCAAAAATTCAAAAAAAAATTAGTGTTTTAAATTATCCGAAATAAAAAATCTTTTTTTTAATTAGTGTTTTAAATCATTTGAATTTTTGAAAAAAAAAATTAGAATAATTTGAAACACTGCAATTTTTTTTTAATTTAATTTTTTTACCAGCGCATGATTTAGGATAATTTAAAATACTAATCTTTTTTTGAATTTTTGAAAAAAATTTTTAGAATAATTTGCAATTTTTGAAAAAAAAATTTATATGCAATTTTTTTTAAAAATTTAATTTTTTTTTCACCGGCACACGATTTAGGATAATTTAAAACACTGGAATTAAAAAATAATAATAATAATTTTTTACCAATACATGTTTTGGGATAATTTAAAACACTGGAATTAAAAAAATATTTTTTTACTAAAACATGTTTTACTAGAGATATCATCCGGGGGGATATTGTCCGGGGGGATATTGGAATGGGGGGATATTGTCCGGGGGGATTTTGTCCTGGGGGGATATTGTCCTGATACCGACATGCATAGTTGTGCAGAGACGGGGCTCCCGCGACCACATGTCAGGTGAAGAAATACTAGTAGGTCAATCTCACTAAACTCTAGAGACAAACGTTGATCACCTGAACTTGTCCAAAAGGACAAGAGTTTGCCCAAGAGACCACGTATGAAGATAAAGTAAAGGTTCCACCACTGTGTCACACACAGGACTTCTAACATCCTCCTCTATTTACCTTGTTGTTTTACTCACAACACATACCACACTTGGGTTATTTAGATCAGTGCGTTTCAAGTCTAACCTAGTCATGGGCATCAGGAACAGCAAGTAAAGGTTATTTGTTATATCACTGACCTGGGATGCCACCAGGGGCAGCAGGGGGGCTATAGATGTTGTCATACATAACGTGGGTGTAAAAATAATGTTTGTTTCCTGCCCCTGCCCCTGTCCATGTATTGGTGGTGCGGAAATGGGGGGATGAACTGAAACAAGTTGTGGGATATCATTCTAACAAACGTAACATATGTTCACTAGTGTACTGTAAATCCTGTTTATTTACCAACATTTTTAAAACTCCTAATCAGGAAAATGTCTTGGAGGGGGGGGGGGGGGGGGGGGGGGTATGAAAGTGGTCATTGTTAAAGGTTAGTCATTTAAAAACTAACCCGAATTGCAGGCAGTGCATTGAACCACTTCAGCAAGAGCAAGTGTCATTATGAGTGATCAAAACTATCCACAGAACAATACGCCATAAACAAAAGCTTATGAAAATCTTGAGGTATCAACTAATCAATTTGTTTTTTATTCATATATATATATATATATATATATATATATATATATATATATATATATATATATATATTATATATATATATATATATATATATATATATATATATATATATATATATATATATATATATATATATATCTGTATTTATAAATTTGATTCATGCACCTCTTCTTGTTAAGTAATATACCATAGTGCTGATTACTATTCAGAATAAAAGAACACGATTAAAACCTGATTATTACTCGGTACAGATCAGACTCTATTTTAGTATATATAGTGTTTCTCAAAGAGTTGCATAATCTGAGGGTGATCTGCCTGTGTTGTGGTTAACATTCAATGACTTTACACAAAATGTTGAAGCTATGTGGACTTGAGCTTTATGCAACTGATATGGATTATCATCCTCATAAACTAACTCTTGGTGTGTAAAATGTTGTGAGTGTTCTATGATACCTGGGGGATAACAGGTAGTAATGATAATCCAGTAGACCAGAGTATACCTGTGATATGAAATAAAGTTTTATTTACACACTGTCGCATTTGCAGACGGACACAAAAGTTGTTCTTTATTGAACCTCCCCATAAGAGGGTCATGTACAAAAAAAAAAAAGTTTTCATTTCACACCTGCACCATCGTAATTCATCTTACCTTTAGGTTTAAGTATCGAAAAAGTCTCCAACAGAGAAATGCCTAGAACGTCGTGCTATTGGGCGGATGCATATTGACTTTGTGGACACAAGTTTGAATTTGTACAACTTGCTCTTTGAGTTTGGTCAGCCCCGATGGTGAGGCCTCTATTAACCCACAATATCGGCGCCGCGAGCAGGGCGATGCATCATCGCAATTAATGATTACTCCCTTGTCAAAGTACAGATTCAAGATGGCGGGAGACGAAGGCGGCCACTGAAGTGTTGGCGGTTTCTACTTGCACTATTTCAGGTAAAAACTATCGCTATGTGGTATGCAATATTAATTGATGTCAGTATGAGCAGTGCTTGATCATAAATAATCTGTCCCAGAAGACAGTAATTTGGTTAGTGAATGGCATTTCACAATCCCACCATTGTCTCAGATCGCTCTCGTGATCACTGTAGTGTAGGGCGCCATCTATTGGCGGATGTTCATAGCTGCCCTTACAACGCTCTTAACTCCCAGTTCCCAGTTGGAGTAAAACAAAATAGAAATGTCGATGCGCTCAGTTCTAGTGAACACCAGAGAGGTCTATTTTGAATAAATTGTCCCTGTGAGCACGCTGCAACTCTACCTGCATTCTGGCTCCTGTATGTATGGACAGACCATGGCAGGAAATGGTCACATACAACTTTTGAAAGTCACTAGACACAACTCAAGAGCACACTAAAACTCCTATATTAAACTGCAAGGCAGTGTATTATATTCTAGTCCACCAAGATAATCACCACTAGGTGGTGTCCTTGGCTGGCCCCTTAGAATGGATATCAAAACAAAAGATTACACATGAGTAGTGATCAGTCGCCACAAACCTCAACCTAGCAACTCTCTGTTGTTGCATGGCCACGGCGGCCCATGAGGACAAAAGGCGTGCCCCATTGGGCCTTCCGTGTTAAATTGGTCCCAAACGACATGGCTATCTGTTTCGACCATACAGATTCCTTCGAGATCGACCATTTTGACTAGAATTTTCATCTCCTACGTAAACCACGTGCTGTTAGTAATTTTGAGACGTATGAGAACATTCAAAAATGTTTTTAAAACACTCATCGTGCAGATTCGCGGTTGAGGTAGGACCTTGCACCTCACCAAAGACATGAATGATCAAATGGTAGAGTATAATTTTCAAGTAAGGGGTGAGTCTTGACATTTTGCCGAAAAAACAAACACAGCCAGATATGTCCGTAAAAGGTGCCCCATGAAGTCAAAATAGCAAATTATTGATAAGTCTATCATTATTCTGTAACCATGAGATGTAAGCTATGCAAAAGCATAAGTGCCTTTGTCTAAATTTAACTCAGTTTTCAGATATTTAAGTTTTAAAAATGACATGGGTATTGGGTAGGGTTCTACCTTAACTAAATATACTGGTCACTGTTTTTAGTCATTTCCAATAAAACTGCTTTTATACCCAATTTTCTACTACAAGTGGAATAATGGAACACCCCCTCGCAGGGTTTGACTTTCCCAGGGGCCTGAGGTCATATGCCCCTAGATTTTGCTATGGGCCCCTGGATTTTTCAGTCATGGGGCTCTAAATAGTACGAAAAATAACCAGAAATCCTGTTTTTAACCACTAATTTTTTATCGAAAGACCTTTTCGGGCCCCTAGCCTGAAATCTGAGTGTCAGACCCTGCCATGGGAGAGCATACTGCAGTTGACCTACATAGACAACCACTGTGTGTCCGGCAGGTGGGAGCTATTATCTGAATGGTCAGCCGCCTACAGTCGCGGCGACCTAGAAAGTGGAGTCCTCGCGACGGTACGCTGTGGGCACATTTCCTGTAAATGCTGCCTCACTGACGCTGGGCAACAGTAAAATTAATTTCGAGTGCACGCTGGACACTTAAATGCATCTAGTTGAAAATTGAAGGAAATCCTCATTCTAGGGCTGCTGTTTTAAAATGACTTCATTTTATTTTATAATTATTTATGATTTTTTCTTATTGGCTAGCTCTATCATGTGATGAATGTGTTCATTAAAATGGCCACCATTTCCAGACCTGATCGTCACCTCAGACACTAAATGAACAAAAACAAGACTTTATTTACACAGATCATGGTCTTAGCCAGCAGGGCCTCTGGGTGTCTTTTAGGACACCGAAACCCTTAAAAAGCACCCCTCGGGACACCCAATTTTTTTTAGGAATTTCTTAAAATGTCAATCTCTCTCATATAATTGAATTTTTTCATTTCCTTAAAATTCCCATGACATTGTATAAGGATATCATTAGGGCTGCCATTGATAAGAAATAGCTTGGATTAAGAAAAGAATGGATATGTAACGAGAGACCAATTACTATATGCCCTATAGTTACATGCTAGCCTCATGCCAGGACTAGCAGATAAGGCAGCAGCACAAGGTCACGTGGGAACAAGGACCAATCAGGGCTCCCGCATCGATTACATTACAGAGAAACCTTATCTCCACCACCTGCTGGGGGTGCCCAGAGCACCTATTAGCGACTATTAATTGACACTGGTTGAGGCTAGCATGTTCAGGTTGACCGGCTGGTTTCCATTCCATGTGTTGGTCTTCTAAGGAAATAGTTATTGATTCGATAATCGACAAAATTATTACTGATCCGCTACTTCGATTCGATTCTGCAAATCAAATTCAAAATGAATGAAAACCAGCAATGTGCTTATGAGAAATGGTTGCAGTTTGTGTGTGGGGTGATATTTTGACCTATTGATCACAGCCCTAACACATACACATTTATCTGCAGGGCTCAACGCTAACTTTCAAGGTGCACTTACCCAGTGGGGTAAGCAGAATATGAAATCCACTTACCCAGGTTAAAATTCACTCACCCGGACCCCAATATTCACTTACCCGAACATAAATTTTCCATTTACCTCTTAAAACAAGTCAAATTTATTAGGTCAACCCAATCAAAAACAACAAAAAGATCCCTGATCTACTGGCCTTGTTTTAAACAATTGTAAGTCAGTTTAATTTTGTGACAACAGCCTATAGAGTAAACATTTTTCAATTACAATACAGCAGCTCTGCAGTCAGGAATGATTCAGACAAAAAAAGAAGGTACACCTCTGCCCATTTAATAAATGAACCCCCTGCCTAAAAACCGATTTCTAACACTGCCGGTGGCAAATCTTCCATTTTTATTGCTGTGCTTATATAAACAGACCTTTGGCTTTGAGAAGGCAACTTGTCACACCAGAGCAGACGCATGTTCTTGCTCTGGTATATTCACACCGGTTGACCCGAATTCCCCATTCACATTAACCTGTCATTATGAACCCCAGTGAACCGGCTTGTGTAATCGTGCACCTCATAAAAGTGTCGTCATCTGTGGTGTACGTGACAGTCTGCCTGCTGTGACAGTCTGCCTGCTACCGATGGTTCCGTGATTAATTACAGGATTAATTACGGGACCAATTTTATGTGTTGATCAAGCTGTGTTTTCCTGGAAAATAGTTTATTTACCTAATTTGCATATGAATCGATATGTTGTGCCTTCTTCAATATCGATAATCGATGAGTTTTTTTGTTGTTGATTCATCGATACGGGCGTTATCAATGACAGCCCTAGATATCATACCTTAAGTTTATCCATGTATATGGTTGAAATCTGAGCCTATTGTGGCCCGGCCCCCTTTAAAATTTGGACGCCCAAAAATTTTACATTTGCCAATTTCGGGCCCTGGCACAGATCAAAAGATATTTTGACACTGAGCCGTAGGGATATATGGCCGAGAAGGCGGGGCATCATTAAATGTAAGCTTTAGGTAGCACATCTGTGCACCCACAGATTTGTCAATACGTGGAAGGCAGGGCTAAGAGGTCAGGTAACAACAACATAAGAATGTCAACCTCTTAGCTCGTACAGAGCTACATCCCACCTCTTTGTATCAGGGTTGGCAATTTACGCCAAAGGAAGGTTTTTTCCTTGCCAGAAACCAGTTTCTGGGGTCCTGCCAGAAATACGTTTCTGGCACTTAATTCGCCAGAAACAGAATGACATAAAACATAAAATGAGTTTTCTATTCCCGTCAAAATAGTCAAAATACAGCTAGAAAATGCATAGTAGCTTAATCCACTCACCTGAGAAAGTAACTAAGCTAGTCTTCTGCTACAGGATGATAACGATAATGCGACTCTCAATGGCATGGAAATGTGTCAAGTTTCTGACTGTTGTAGCCAAATCTTAGTTTTACACAGCTCAAATATCATATAATTCATTTCAGATAGCTACAAAAAATATATATTCAAAAAGATGAAGAACAGTAGTTTCAGGTGATGTTTCTTTTTATTTCAGAATTACTACAATATTTTTCTTCATAATAGTGAAGTGATATGATATCAATGAAGTGGTACAATAAAGAATCCTACATTTTGCCTTTGTTGCATATTACCAGGTTAGACTGGGCAGCATTTTTCTCTCTCTAATGAGCCATTTATTATTATTGTTATATATTTTATTTTGGGAGGCACACACACAGGCTCCCACTGTACTACTGAGTTACTAAAATAAGCTAGCATTGGACCAGGAAGTGATTGCAACGATGTATTATCTGTGAGGAAACCTGACCTTTGACCTTATTAGTGGGGCCCGGCACTTGCTGTCTGGGAGCGGTGAGCGGCTGTGACTGGCTGTCCATAAACTGATAAAGGGCCAAAGCTATTCAGATACTTAAGCCAGCAGGTTCAAGGGCCATTTGAGATTGGCTGAAGTGCGTCCCTACTACCTTAGAGATTACCGTTAACGAAACCGTGTGAAAATCCAAACGTTTTTTCACCGGTTATCGATGATAGCTTCACCGGTGATAAAGATTACCGAGTACTGGTATGCAGCCTTACACTTAAACAATGATAATTTTGGATTTCAAGTTTATAATATCATGTCTTGAGAGGAATGTTTGTCAGGGTCACAGTGGTTCTCTTACTACTCTATCTATTCATTAATGCCTTGTTGATTCAGTAGATGTGCCTGAGCATTATAATTCATGGTCAAAGAAAAACTTACACAATGGTGGCCTGAGAGTGTGGATAATGTACATGTCCGCTCTCATAATTGCAATTTGTGAAAAGGAAGATTTGTCAGGTCTCAAAGGGTTAATTGTACAAGCCAAATTGACAGCACACAAGTTCCTAATTGCATTTGTTTGTATGAGAAAACAAACCATGATTGACAAGGTCAGCATGAATGCTGTTCAGGCTCATAATTGCAGTTCTTGATAGGGAAGCTAGCCTGGGGATTTTGTTTTATCTATTGCAGCATAGAGTGTATGCCTCTTAAAATTTCCAATGTAAATATTGATGTGACTTTGTATTAAGTTGTGGTTTAAAGCTCCGATGAGGTTAAAAGTTGTACGTATATTATAACTGTTTACAAGTATTATGACATTAACTATCTACGTATTGTATGATATGAAGCAATTCCAAATGAAGCAGTAAATTAGCAGATACCATCTGGTATGGATACTAATTCATCTTCTACATGTCTATGTAGTTATTCAAATGTATAGAGTTCAGTTTTATTAAAATTGTATAGTTATATACATATATATATATATATATATATATATATATATATATATATATATATATATATATATATACTGTAGAACAGGCAAAGTCGCGAGTGTGATTATTTCGCGAATATGCGAACTAGTATCGCCCTTGCGATCTTATCACACACGATCTTTTGGGTGCTTAGTTATGATATCTACCACTGGAGGTGATGGCGCGTCGGTCGGTGAATTTCCCCCCTAGACGGTTGTGGCTGAAACGAAGAAAAATATGTCCAATAACTTCACAAAACCATTATAATATTATACATTGGTAACTTATGAACAAGTTACCAATGTATTACATTATCATTTGCATACTTACCTGTCCGATTTTGGGGATACCTGTGCCAAGTTACAGATTTCTTACGAGAAGCAAGATGGCTGCCGTCATTGCACAATAGACGCTATCACCAAAAAGAGACGGCTGTTGCGATGGATTTAATTGATCAATTATCAACATACATATATGTGTATGTTGATAATTATCAGAATAAGGTACATTTTAAAAAAATGATGAAATTGTTTTTGCCGTGAATTGAATGTTCGCCAATTTACGGCAAGGATGAATTTGAAGTCGGCGGGTATATATACTTGATACTTGATACTTGATAGTGATATGTTCCTCCTTCATAGGAGCTGTATTAATACAGGATAGAGTCAATATATAACAATGGGATACCACCAATACATATATACATGCATATACTTTTGTGTGTGTGTTTATGATCGAGCAGAGTTTATCTTTCTTGACCGTTCATGATGTAGCGCATAGAGAAAGTCTCTTGATATACTCTGTACTTTCCTGTTGGCATGTGGTTTAAACACAATATAGTCCGCAACCGCAGGATGTGAGGAGTCTAGCAGAGTTTGAACAACTATTTCATGTTTTGTCACACATAGATATTTCAGTTCAGGTACAACCTCTTGTAATCGGCACAAGTATTTGTCGCGCACAGTTTGTAGAGCAGGACATACAAGGATAAAATGAACCCTGTCCTCAGCTTGTTTCATATTACAGAGAGTGCATATATCCGACTTTGTTTGCCTCGTTCTGAGCATGACTGTCTGTATAGGATATACATCCACTAGAAGCCGACATTTGATATTGCTACGCGTGACCTGATTTGGGTTTTCCACCATAGCGAGGCACTCATGTACATTACGGTATGAGAAGGCAGTGTTAAGTGAGTTCAATGTACTTTTTGTACTGGCTTCCTCCTGAATATCTCTTTCTGCCTGTGCTAACACAGCCTTGGAACTTTTATTTTCCATTCTGCCTTTGTTGGACAGTTTTCAAATACATGGCACTGTGAGGGAAGTTGGTACTTCTGGAGAAGTTTTTGGACGTAGACTACCCAGGATTTTGATGAATCCTTTTTGATCACATACTGTCTCATAATGATGTCCCTGGTATGTTCCACAGAGAGAAGTGACAGTAAAAATTTCAATGTCTTAATATGAATCCGATAGGTCAAGGGTATTGTGCCAGTAAGAATGTATAGTGCCGAATTTGGAGTTCTTTCTGGTAATCCCAGAAGTGAGCGGAGAGCCTTTCTGTGAAAAAGTTCCAAATCACACAGTGCTTTTTTGCTAAGGACACTTATTTCCAGACAGTAAAGCACTCTTGGAATGACAAAGGTGTCCAGAAGGTGAAGAGAAGTTTCCACATTTAGTCCTACACAGCCTTGAAAACCGGTGCCCATCAGTCCGTAAAGAGTTCTCCTGCCAGTAGCCAGACGGTCTTCTACAGTAGACTCAGGCACATGGTTGTTTGTACGGTTACCCAGGTGAATAAGTTCATCCACAATGGGAAGTGGTCTTTCGTTGATTTCAAAAGGAGTAGATTTCACCAGATATGACTTTTCTGATTTTGATTTTAGATGGAACGGGACAATACTAGATTTGTCCGGATGAATAACGTAGTGCTCTGAATTAGCATAGGCTGTAATGATTCTGAGGATTGCGTGAAGATCACAGTATGAAGATGAAAGAGCCAGCATGTCATCTGCACACGTGGGAGTAGATACACTTATACTTCCTGTGTGAAAGCCCAGACCTGACTCAGGTAAATCGTAAAAGTTTGACAAGGTGCGCAAGGTAGTCCCAGGGACTACAGTCCTTTCCCTGTCCATTTCCTTGTTTTTGTACAATTACATTTAGAGAGCGTTGACCATTCCATGTGACCCTGGATTTTAGTCCATCATAAGAAGAGTGTTTAAAATTCCAAAACGGACCTCGAATACCATACTCCTGGAGTTTATCTAACAGACTTGCATGCTGCACCGTGTCAAATGCTTTTTGCACGTCTAGGGTTGCAACAAGTAGCACCTGACCACACTCCTTGGCTTCAAGAATACTTTCGCTCAATATAAAGGCTGCATGGGTTCCTGATCTTCCACTGGTAAGGGCTACGGCTATAGCGTGAAATTCACCCATAGCCGATCCGAGGCTGAAACGAAGAGAAATGCTTGCAATAACTTTACTAAATCAGTATAATATGATACATTGGTAACTTTTGAATAAGTCACCAAGGTATCATATTATAATTCACATATTTACTTTAACAATTTTGGGGAAACTTGTGCCAAGTTATGGCCGTAAGATGGCCACCAAATCTTTACATTTTTTGATTACTGTTTGGTTCAACAGATGGCACTGTAGAACTCGTTCGTTCCCGAAATAAAGCACACGCGAAAAACCGAAAAATCGTTTTTTTTCGCGGATTTTTTGTAGTGCGATATATACCTATTCTACAGCATATTTATATACATATATTGTTTTCTGTCACCATAAGTTATCACTAATTCTTCCATTTCAAGCATATTAATGTGTTAAATCACATCTCTAGAGTTTCTGGCATTTCTGTTGCCAGAAACTAGTAAAAGGCGCCGTCCTGCCAGAAATAGGTTTCTGGCAGCAAAAACCCAACCCTGCGTTTGTATATTCTTTGAATCACATAGCCATAGGCCTACCTAGGATCAGAGGGCCAAATATACAGGCTCCTAGCTCTAACAGAGTTACATCCCACCCAGTGTCTTAGCCAGGATTTAGAAACTGGGTGCCTAAAATTGGCATTTTTGGGTGTCCAAATTTTTAAGGGGGATCACAATATACTCATATTTCAACCATAAACATTATAAGTTCATCTAAATAAGGCATGATATCATTAAACAATGTCATGGGAATTATAAGGAGATGAAAAAATTCAATTATAAGCTTGAGATTGAGATTTTTAGAAACTATTTCATGTTTTGTCACACATAGATATTTCAGTTCAGGTACAACCTCTTGTAATCGGCACAAGTATTTGTCGCGCACAGTTTGTAGAGCAGGACATACAAGGATAAAATGAACCCTGTCCTCAGCTTGTTTCATATTACAGAGAGTGCATATATCCGACTTTGTTTGCCTCGTTCTGAGCATGACTGTCTGTATAGGATATACATCCACTAGAAGCCGACATTTGATATTGCTACGCGTGACCTGATTTGGGTTTTCCACCATAGCGAGGCACTCATGTACATTACGGTATGAGAAGGCAGTGTTAAGTGAGTTCAATGTACTTTTTGTACTGGCTTCCTCCTGAATATCTCTTTCTGCCTGTGCTAACACAGCCTTGGAACTTTTATTTTCCATTCTGCCTTTGTTGGACAGTTTTCAAATACATGGCACTGTGAGGGAAGTTGGTACTTCTGGAGAAGTTTTTGGACGTAGACTACCCAGGATTTTGATGAATCCTTTTTGATCACATACTGTCTCATAATGATGTCCCTGGTATGTTCCACAGAGAGAAGTGACAGTAAAAATTTCAATGTCTTAATATGAATCCGATAGGTCAAGGGTATTGTGCCAGTAAGAATGTATAGTGCCGAATTTGGAGTTCTTTCTGGTAATCCCAGAAGTGAGCGGAGAGCCTTTCTGTGAAAAAGTTCCAAATCACACAGTGCTTTTTTGCTAAGGACACTTATTTCCAGACAGTAAAGCACTCTTGGAATGACAAAGGTGTCCAGAAGGTGAAGAGAAGTTTCCACATTTAGTCCTACACAGCCTTGAAAACCGGTGCCCATCAGTCCGTAAAGAGTTCTCCTGCCAGTAGCCAGACGGTCTTCTACAGTAGACTCAGGCACATGGTTGTTTGTACGGTTACCCAGGTGAATAAGTTCATCCACAATGGGAAGTGGTCTTTCGTTGATTTCAAAAGGAGTAGATTTCACCAGATATGACTTTTCTGATTTTGATTTTAGATGGAACGGGACAATACTAGATTTGTCCGGATGAATAACGTAGTGCTCTGAATTAGCATAGGCTGTAATGATTCTGAGGATTGCGTGAAGATCACAGTATGAAGATGAAAGAGCCAGCATGTCATCTGCACACGTGGGAGTAGATACACTTATACTTCCTGTGTGAAAGCCCAGACCTGACTCAGGTAAATCGTAAAAGTTTGACAAGGTGCGCAAGGTAGTCCCAGGGACTACAGTCCTTTCCCTGTCCATTTCCTTGTTTTTGTACAATTACATTTAGAGAGCGTTGACCATTCCATGTGACCCTGGATTTTAGTCCATCATAAGAAGAGTGTTTAAAATTCCAAAACGGACCTCGAATACCATACTCCTGGAGTTTATCTAACAGACTTGCATGCTGCACCGTGTCAAATGCTTTTTGCACGTCTAGGGTTGCAACAAGTAGCACCTGACCACACTCCTTGGCTTCAAGAATACTTTCGCTCAATATAAAGGCTGCATGGGTTCCTGATCTTCCACTGGTAAGGGCTACGGCTATAGCGTGAAATTCACCCATAGCCGATCCGAGGCTGAAACGAAGAGAAATGCTTGCAATAACTTTACTAAATCAGTATAATATGATACATTGGTAACTTTTGAATAAGTCACCAAGGTATCATATTATAATTCACATATTTACTTTAACAATTTTGGGGAAACTTGTGCCAAGTTATGGCCGTAAGATGGCCACCAAATCTTTACATTTTGTGATTACTGTTTGGTTCAACAGATGGCACTGTAGAACTCGTTCCCGAAATAAAGCACACGCGAAAAACCGAAAAATCGTTTTTTTTCGCGGATTTTTTGTAGTGCGATATATACCTATTCTACAGCATATTTATATACATATATTGTTTTCTGTCACCATAAGTTATCACTAATTCTTCCATTTCAAGCATATTAATGTGTTAAATCACATCTCTAGAGTTTCTGGCATTTCTGTTGCCAGAAACTAGTAAAAGGCGCCGTCCTGCCAGAAATAGGTTTCTGGCAGCAAAAACCCAACCCTGCGTTTGTATATTCTTTGAATCACATAGCCATAGGCCTACCTAGGATCAGAGGGCCAAATATACAGGCTCCTAGCTCTAACAGAGTTACATCCCACCCAGTGTCTTAGCCAGGATTTAGAAACTGGGTGCCTAAAATTGGCATTTTTGGGTGTCCAAATTTTTAAGGGGGATCACAATATACTCATATTTCAACCATAAACATTATAAGTTCATCTAAATAAGGCATGATATCATTAAACAATGTCATGGGAATTATAAGGAGATGAAAAAATTCAATTATAAGCTTGAGATTGAGATTTTTAGAAATTTCACATTAAAAAAATTGGGTGTCCTGAGGGGTTCTTTTTAAGGGTTTTGGTGTCCAAAAAGGCACCCAGACGCCCTGCTGGCTAAGACCATGATCCCACCTCTTTGTATATTCTTTGAATCACATAGCCATAGGCCTACCTAGTATCAGAGAGCTAAATATACAGGCTCCTAGCTCTAATAGAGTTACATCCCACCTCTTTGTATATTCTGTGAATCACATAGCCATAGGCCTACCTAGTATCAGAGGGCTAAATATACAGGCTCCTAGCTCTAACAGAGTTACATCCCACCTCTTTGTATATTCTTTGAATAACATAGCCATAGGCCTACCTAGGATTAGAGGGCTAAATATACAGGCTCCTAGCTCTAACAGAGTTACATCCCACCTCTTTGTATATTATTTGAATCACATAGCCATAGGCCTACCTAGGATCAGAGGGCTAAATATACAGGCTCCTAGCTCTAACAGAGCTACATCCCACCTCTTTGTATATTCTTTGAATCACATAGCCATAGGCCTACCTAGGATCAGAGGGCTAAATATACAGGCTCCTAGCTCTAACAGAGTTACATCCCACCTCTTTGTATATTCTTTGAATCACATAGCCATAGGCCTACCTAGGATTAGAGGGCTAAATATACAGGCTCCTAGCTCTAACAGAGTTACATCCCACCTCTTTGTATATTCTTTGAATCACATAGCCATAGGCCTACCTAGGATCAGAGGGCTAAATACACAGGCTCCTAGCTCTAACAGAGCTACATCCCACCTCTTTGTATATTCTCTGAATAACATAGCCATAGGCCTACCTAGGATCAGAGGGCTAAATATACAGGCTCCTAGCTCTAACAGAGTTACATCCCACCTCTTTGTATATTCTCTGAATCACATAGCCATAGGCCTGCCTACCTAGCGCCATCAGAGGCCAATTACCATAGGCCCCATGGTTAAGCCCATCCAATGCTGAGGCTACTTTTGTCAAAAGCACAAGAAGGCAGAGATTTTTGAAAACCATCTAAACCCTGTCATTTTAGTATTCATTGGATAGCTCTCGCTGAGTGCTCTCAGATGAGTACCCATTTGCCAGGGTTTCAGTCATTTTTAGGTTGTTTTGCATCATTTTGTATTGGCCAAATTAGCCGCCAGCTGCATAAGGGTTAAGCCCTTCCAGCAGTCCCCCCCCCCCCCCCCTTGTATATTCTGTGAATCACATAGCCATAGGATCAGAGAGCTAAATACACAGGGAGGAGCCATCAGAGGCCAATTACCATAGGCCCCATGGTTAAGCCCTTCCAGCCGTCAGTGGCAAGTCAAAGCGGTCCAGGTTGAAACAGTCTCTGCTTCAATCGGTCATTGGTCAAATCGATCTGGGAGATTATTGCACAGTATCTCAAAGTACTTGTATTGCTACAAATTCAACATGTTGCGAAATTGTCATTTCGCAACATATTTAAACTAGATTTAATAGACAGGTAGTATAATTTGTGGCAATTCTAACAAATTTATCCGCATATTTGGTTCTAGCTATATTTAATGTATTATAAAAGAATCATCTTAGATGGACCGATCTGGACAAAGACTGTTTCATCCTGGACCACTTTGACTGACATTCCTTCCAGCGTGTGATGTCAATAGGCGCTGAAGTTGAAGCCATATGGACGACTGAGAAAGCTATCTATGCAGTACAATTGTAGTCAAGGTTTTCTAAGAAAGGTGACATTGAATTCTAATGCATATCTTTTTTAAATTTTAAAGGTGGAGTTACACTTAAAAGGACCACAGACCATGGAAAGAACATTCCGGTGTGAGATATGTGATAAAAAATTCTCCAATTCTTCAAATCTGATGCAGCATAAAAGAATCCACACAGGAGAAAGACCATTCCAGTGTGAGATATGTGACAAAACGTTCGCTCTGCATTCGCATTTGAAAAAGCATGAAAGAATTCACACAGGAGAAAAACCATTCCATTGTGAGATGTGTGATAAAAGGTTCACTCAGCATTCACATTTGAAAAAGCATGAAAGAGTTCACACAGGAGAAAAACCATTCCAGTGTGAGCTATGTGATAAAACATTCTCCTGGTCTGCAAATCTGATAGAACATAAGATAATTCACACAGGAGAAAGACCATACCAGTGTGATATATGTGATAAAACATTCTCCTCATCCCCAAATCTGATACAACATAAGAGAATTCACATAGGAAAAAATCCATTCCATTGTGATATATGTGATAAATCATTCTCCCGGTCTGCAAATCTGATAGAACATAAGAGAATTCACACAGGAGAAAAACCATTCCAGTGTGAGATATGTGATAAAACCTTCTCCCGCTCTAGAAGTCTTAAAGGACATAAAACAACTCACACAGGAGAAAGATCGTTTCAGTGTAAGATTTGTGATAAAACATTCTCCCGCTCTGGAGGTCTGAAAAGACATTTACGTATTCACACAGGAGAAAGACCATTTCAGTGTGAAATATGTGATAAAACATTCTCCAAGTCATCACATCTGATAGAGCATAATGTAATTCATACTGAAGAAAGGCCATTCCAATGTGTGGTATGTGGTGAGACATTTACCACAACCTCATACCTACAACAGCATATGAAGTCACACTCAGAGCAGACCCCTCACACTAAAGATCCAGAGTCAGTGGAACCACAGCAGTGGGTTGTTGTGAAAGGACAGTGTGTTCCTATGAAACAAGAACAGGATGACAATACTGACACTCAAGCCATTAAGCAGGAAAATCATGATCTTTAAGTAGAAACCTATTACATCTTTGGTGATTGTGTTTGCTATGTCTAGACCTGAAATAGTTTAGTCACTGGTCAATTGTCCCCCCTTACTTCATTATTATATCCTGTCCTATACTTTCACTGACTGAAATCTCCTCAACAGGTACATTTCAAAGATTAGCTGGCTATCATCTATTAGTAGAACATCAGTAGCTATGGGATACTGAGGATCTATATTGATATTGTGACCTTGTTTTTCTAGCACTGAAACTTAGCAGTCATTATGATTGTGCTGTTCCTTGATATTTGGGCTTAAGTAGAAAATACAAACGACCAATCAAACTTGAAGCAGTTATCCTTTCTGTAAATTGGTGTCAGTCTTTCTGACAGGCAATATTTCGACAAAGCCTAAAATTGATAATGAGATACAGATTCTGTAAGATATCATGATCGAAATGCATTTCAAGTAGGGTATCTATAGTTTCCCCTGGTTATAACTATTACCTATAGCTTCTCCTTTCCAAGAGGGTTAGTAGCACCTGCTATTCACTAGCCCTACTCAGAGATGGACTAACCCCACCTCGAATTCTGAAGGTATGACATTTTAACTTATGTACTGAATGTATACAATTACATGAATTACTGCAATGATGATCAATGGACTCCTGTGTACTGCACTAAGAACATTGAATAAAGATTAGGAAACTTGTGGGATTCTTTATTTTGTCACTGATAATTAGTTGATATCTTTCATTATTTCCTCTAGTCTGGTCAGCCACAGGGTATTATATACATTCTATTACAATCTTACCAGTTAGGCCACTCAGGCTAGTGCAATAGGAGTAACCCCGCTAAGTGTCCATGTGGTGACCTAGAGCATAGCATTATATTACAATCTTACCAGTTAGGCCACTCAGGCTAGTGCAATAGGAGTGACCCTGCTTAGTGTCCATGTGGTGACCTAGAGCATAGCATTATATTACAATCTTACTAGTTAGGCCACTCAGGCTAGTGCAATAGGAGTGACCCCGCTAAGTGTCCATGTGGTGACCTAGCCAGCATAGCATTATATTACAATCTTACCAGTAAGGCTGCATACAGGTATTCGGTAATCTTTATCACCGGTAAAGCCATCATCGATAACCGGTGAAAAACCGTTTGGATTTGGATTTTCACACGGTTTCGTTAACCCAACGGTAATCTAAGTAGTAGGTACGCACTTCAGCCAATCTTAAATGGCCCTTGAACTGGCTGGCTTAAGTATTTGAATAACTTTACGACCGTCTATGGCCAGTCAGTCACAACTGCTACTATCCTCCTTTACACCGCTCCCAGATAGCAAGTGCGGGGACCCCTATAATTAGGTCAAAGGTCAGGTTTCTACACAGATACATTGTTGCGACAGGAGCGTGGCAAGATCACTTCCTGGTCCAATGCTAGTTTATACTTTAGTAGCTCAGTGGTACAGTGGGAGTCTGTGTGTGTGCCTCCCAAAATAAAATATATAACAATAATAATAAATGGTTCATTAGAGAGAGAAAAATGCTGCCCAGTCTAACCTGGTAATATGTAACAAAGGCAAAAGGTAGGATTCTTTATTGTACCATTTCATTGATATCATATCACTTCACTATCATGAAGAAAAATATTGTAACAATTCAGAAATAAAAAGAAACATCAACTGAAACTACTGTTCTTCATCTTTTTGAATATATATTTTTTTGTCGCTATATGAAATGAATTATATGATATTTGAGCTGCGTAAAACTAAGGTTTGGCTATAACATTCAGAAACTTCACACATTTCCATGCCACTGAGAGTCGCATTATCGTTATCATTATCGTTTATTATTGTATCGTTTTGTCTTATCGTTATAGTTATCATTATCGGTTCATTTTAAACGATATGCAGCCCTACTTACCAGTTAGGCCACTCAGGCTAGTGTAAAAGGAGTGACCCGCTAAGTGTCCATGTGGTGACCTAGTGCATAGCATTATAGTACAATCTTACCAGTTAGGCCACTCAGGCTAGTGCAATAGGAGTGAACGCGCTAAGTGGCCATGTGGTGACCTAGGGCATAGCATTATATTACAATCTTACCAGTTAGGCCACTCAGGCTATTGCAATAGGAGTGACCCTGCTAAGTGTCCATGTGGTGACCTAGCCAGCATAGCATTATATTACAATCTTACCAGTTAGGCCACTCAGGCTAGTGCAATAGGAGTGACCCCGCTAAGTGTCCATGTGGTGACCTTGCCAGCAAAGCATTATATTACAATCTTACCAGTTAGGCCACTCAGGCTAGTGCAATAGGAGTGACCCCGCTAAGTGTCCATGTGGTGACCTAGCCAGCAAAGCATTATATTACAATCTTACCAGTTTGGCCACTCAGGGTAATGTAATAGGAGTGACCCCGTTATACCACAGTCCAGAGCCCAACTGTCGTATGTAGAGCTGCACTCACAGAGGGAGATCAATTCATGAGCTCACCACCATTTTCACTCATAAGCTCATGAGCTCGTGGACGTGTGCTTTCTAAAATGAATATTCATTATTCAGCCCACCAATCAAGATAGAAGTACTTACTGATGGAGAATTGCTAACATTTACATGGTTATTTCATTTTAAAATGTGCTTGCATAGAAGAATACATCTATATTCACACTTTGCTTTCTACAAAGGTCACTATAACGCTCAATACTGCCTGTATACATTAGGGATGGAAACAAAACATGACAGCAATAAGCAGTAATAAGAAAGTGTGTGTTAGGTGCTCTGTGTTACGTTTGTGTTCCATATATAGATGAGTTCGCAAGTTGACGACTTCAGCTTGAGCTTGGCTCGCCTGCCTAGTGCTCGAGCCACTCGAGTTTTTGAGTGGTGAGTGCAGCTCTAGTCGTATGATTCCAAAATCGGAAGGTCAAACCTAAGAATTGTACTTAATGTGCAAAAGATGGTGTTAAGATGGCATAAGTCAATTTCTTGACTTGTGATTATCGTGCAACAATTGTACAACATTTGTACGATTATCGGACCTAATGATGGACGCAATTCCAATTTTTAGACTTGAAATTGTCTCATGAATATTGTACGACTTGCGTTTAATATTCAGACTTGCAGTTGCACAACTATTGTTTGAAATTCGTGAGAATATTGCAATAATGTCGTGCCATTATCTCACAATATTTTTTGACTTGCAATTATCATGCGATATATAATTGGCACTTAACATTGCCCAATTAGTCGAGTGACTTCAAAAAATGTCTAACCGTCCAGTTCCAGTTTAAAAAAAGCTCAATCTGATCTGATTTTGCAATTGTACAACAGTTGTTTGACTGGTGCATGTGGTGACCTAGATATGCTGGGTAACCAAGCTCGCTGACCACAGCATGTTTCAGCATCCAGGCTCCTGGTCCCAGTAGCAAATTAATGACCACCATCACCTACAATGCATTTGACTGGAGGTCCTCCACTCATCACTCTATATAAAGGGTTTTCTCCAAAAAATTATTCTAGGTGGGGTAAAAACCCAACCATTGTATGTGGTGGTCCTTATTTAGGAAAATTAATATTGAGTCCTTAAATAATTAAAGATCATTTTAGGTGGGGTATTTAAAAAGTATCATTGATGGGTGGGGCAGGGCTTAAACTGTGAGTGTCCCCCCCCCCATGCCCTGCAAGGCATTTTTTTCTGGAACTGCCCTAAGAGAAATAGCCAAACGACCATAGGTCCACACCCTTGACTGCACTGGCATCACTTTTGTTAGTGATTTTGTTGACTTCTAGATATATTCTAAATCTTCCATCATGATTATTGAGATTTAGGAGTTTTTAGTGATGCTCTGGCACCCGACTGGCTTATGCTCTTTTGCCAATAATGAACAATTACTGTAATTTCGCGTGTATAAGACGCACCTGTATATAAGACGCACCCCTTGTTCAGGCCTTAAAAATGATGTATAGATCTTAGCTTTGTGTATGGTGCGCACCCCCTTTTCAGAAACATTGGGGCAGATCAACTTCTCCCGAATAACGCTAGAAGAACGTTAAAACAAGTATCGAAATGTGCGGTATGGTACATGAATGCTCATCACTCTGTGTCAGTGCCTGATACCCATTGTCCTGGGCATGGTATAGATTGTAATCAATAATTCTGACCGAGGGTGGTACTGTAATTTGGAAGATGTCGCGACAAACATCGATCATGGGCATTGGCCTGCCACATTTTAAGTGTACTTAGGCAAAATAACCCACCTGCTTGTATGAATCAAGGTAGGTAGAGTTGTATTCCCCGTGTGGCCTGGATACTCCATGTAAAACATCCTAGATATCAAGATTTGTGTATAAGACGCATCCCCTATTTGGGTGGAAAAATTTGTGTAAAAAAGTGCGTCTTATACACGCGAAACTACGGTAAATACTTTTCATTGTTTTCTTATTACATTTCTAAACCTAATTCAATAGATGTTTAAAAGTTAATACAGAAATTCTGTCTGCACTATGCCACCTTTTCATCATGGTCACTCTGTTTTATTTCTTGCAGTATCTTAGGAATCATGTCTATATTGAGCCACTTTTTCATTGTGAACACTACATTTACTTTGTGTTTTCTTTCTTTTCAGGTCTTGAACTTAGGTGCGGTGGCTTTCCAACTACAAAAAGTCAAGTAGGAGAGATGTG
Source organism: Maea johnstoni (assembly GCA_963942565.1). Classification (NCBI taxonomy): domain Eukaryota; kingdom Metazoa; phylum Annelida; class Polychaeta; order Spionida; family Magelonidae; genus Maea; species Maea johnstoni. The sequence goes on along the minus strand of OZ012700.1, from coordinate 1,008,310 downwards.
TTTGAAGACACCATATTCCTGTTGATGGATTTCAACAAAGACATGACTCATATATCACAACGAAAATACCTTACAGGAGCACAGACTTTGGAAAGCCCATGCCAGTGTGTGATATGTGATAATGCATTCTCCCTGTCTTCAAATCTGATTTTGCAAAAAGAAAATTTTATAGGAAAAGTATAAGTTCAGTGTTAGGTCTGTGATAAAGAGTTATCTCTGTTTTAAATGATACAGCAAAGACAGATTCACAGAAGTGAACAAGCATTTTTGGGTGCGCTCTTTGATGGAGCATTTTCCAGTCTGGCTATCTGGTACATCATAAAGAATTTACACAGGGGAAAAAGACATTCAGATGTGAGATATACAGAGGGTATTCTCTGACTTCCCAGGCCTTACACAGCATAATGTGATTCACACAGAGGGGAAACACCATTCAAGTGGAACCTGTGTGAGGAAGCATTTTCCTATCCTTATGTACTGATCCGCACAAAGAATTCTCACAGGGGAAAGGCAATATCAGTGTAATATATTTGATAATGCATTGTGAATTACAGTCTGTGATGTATATTGCAAGGCCTTCTCCCAGTTTTTAGGTTGTGCAAGTCACAGAAGAACACGCACACACTGGGGAACTGAGGGAAGATCGTCTCAGTGCGAACATTGTTGAGGCATTTACCAAAACCTCACTTCCGAATCATCGTAGAAAATCACACTTAGAGCACACAATTTACTCCTCAGGTCCAGCAACTATGGAAAGGCCATTCAAGTGTAAGATATGTGATAAAGCATTTCCTAGAGCTGCAAAGCTGATTCAGCATAACAGAACTCACACAGGGGAGAAACCTTTCAAGTGTGAGTTGTGTGATAAGACTTTCACAGAGGCAGGAAATCTGAAACGACATAAAATAATCCACACAGGGGAAAGTCCATTCCAGTGTAAGATATGTAACAAAGCATTCCCCACATCAGGAAAGCTCATCCAGCATAATAGGGTTCACACAGGGGAGAAACCATTCAAATGTGAGCTATGTGATAAAGAATTTTCACACTCCACAAGTCTGATTAGGCATAAAATAATTCATACTGGAGAAAGACCATTCCAGTGTGAGATATGTGACAAAGCATTTTCTAGTTCTTCATCTCTTACGAGACATAAAAGAACTCACACAGGGGAAAGACCATTTAAGTGTGAGATATGCGACAGAGCATTTTCCTGGCCTTCACATCTGAAAGATCATAAAAGAATTCACACAGACGAGAGGCCATTTAAGTGTGAGGTTTGTGGCAAGACATTCTCCCAGTCGTCACACCTGGTGCGTCATAGAGGAACACATGTTGAGGAAAGCCTTCGACCCTTTCAGTGTGAACATTGCAACAAGGCATTTAATTCAACTTCACTTCTGATGCGGCATAAAAAAATTCATACAGGGGAAAGGCCATTCCAATGTGAGCTTTGTGATAAAGCATTCTCCCGCATTTCACATCTGACAGATCATAAAAAAATTCACACTGGGGAAAGACCATTTAAGTGTGATGTATGTTGCAAGACATTCTCTCAGTCTTCACATCTGTCAACACATAGAAGTACACACTTTATGGAAAGGCCCTTTAAGTGTGAACTTTGTCATGAGGCATTTACCACAGATTCACTTCTGATTCGGCATAAGCGTATTCACACAGGGGAAAGGCCATTTCAGTGTGAGGTTTGTGGTAAAACATTCTCCAGGAAATCACATCTGTTAGATCATAAAGGAATTCACACAGGGGAAAGACTATTTAAGTGTGATGTTTGCTTCAAGACATTCTACCGGTCTTCACATCTGGCAAGTCATAGAAGTACACACACTGAGAAAAGACCCTTTAAGTGTGAACATTGCGATGAGACATTTACCACAAACTCATATCTGAAGCATCATATGAAGTCACACCAGTGTGAGGTGTGTGACGAGATATTTTCAAATTCCTCAACTCTGGCAAAGCATAAAAGAATTCATACAGGGAAAAGACTATTCCAGTGCGACCTATGTGATAAGACATTCTCCCGGTCTTCAATGTTGGAAAACCATAAAAGAATTCGTACTAAGGAAAGCCCATTCCATTGTGAATTATGTGGTAAAAAGTTCTGCAAATCTTCACTTCTAATACGGCATAAAATAATTCACAAAGAATTCCGATGTGATCTATGTAATAAAGCATTTCCCAATTACATGGATAAAGTGAAGCATAAAAAAACTCACACAGAGAAAAGGCCATACAAGTGTGATGTATGCGATAGGGCATTTTCTTGGATGGCACATCTAAAAGCTCATAAAGTAATTCACACAGGGGAAAGTCAACACCAGTGTGAGATATGTGATAGAGCATATCCCAATTCTTCAACTCTAGAGAGGCACAAAAGAACTCACACTGGGGAAAGACCATTCAAATGTGAGATATGTTACAAAGCATTCTTCTCTACTTCACATCTGAAAGATCATAAAAGAATCCACACAGGGGAAAGACCATTCAAGTGTGAGGTTTGTGGCAAGGCATTCTCACATTCTTCACAACTGAAAAAACACAGAAGTGCACATTTTCAGTGTGAACATTGTCATGAGACATTTACTACAAACATGCATTTGCAACAGCATATGAAGTCACACTTAGGGCAGACACTTCACGCTTCCAGCCCAGAGACTAAAGGAAGTCCATTCCAGTGTGAGATATGTGATAGAATATATCCAAATTCCTCAACTCTGGCTATGCACAAACAAAGTCACACAGTGAAAAAACTATTCCATTGTGATCTATGTGATAAGGCTTTCTCCCAGTATTCAACCTTGGAAAACCATAAAAGAATTCGTACTAAGGAAAGCCCATTCCATTGTGAATTATGTGGTAAAAAGTTCTGCAAATCCTCACTTCTAATACAGCATAATAGAATTCACAGAGAGTTCCAATGTGAGCTATGTAATAAAGCATTTTCCAATTACATAGATAAAGTGAAGCATAAAAAAACTCACACAGGGGAAAGGCCATTCAAGTGTGATGTATGCAATAAAGCATTTTTTTGGAATTCTCAACTGATAGTTCATAAAGTAATTCACACAGGGGAAAGTCAACACCAGTGTGAGATATGTGATAGAGCATTTCCCAATTCTTCAACTCTAGTGAGGCACATAAGAACTCACACTGGGGAAAGACCATTTAAATGTGAGATATGTTACAAAGTATTCTCCCATACTTCACATCTGAAAGCTCATACAAGAATTCACACAGGGGAAAGACCATTCGAGTGTGAGGTTTGTGGCAAGGCATTCTCCCAGTCTTCACAACTGAGAAAACATAGGAATGCCCACTTTGTGGAAAGCCCCGTTCAATGTGAACATTGCCATGAGACATTTACTTCAACCTTACATCTACAACAGCATATGAAGTCACACTTGGAGCAGACCCCTCACACTTTAGGCCCAGAGTCACTGGAACCACAACAGTGGGTTGTTGTAAAAGGAGAGTGTGTTCCTGTAAAACAAGAAATGAAAGATGATACCAGCAGCTTATCCATTAAACAGGAAAATCAGGATGTATGATTCAAGACATTAACCACTCTTCATTGTCATTTTGTTAAGGGCATTTCAATAAATAGTTATCATATCAAAGCTATACGTGTTCACAAATACACACACACACACATATATATATATATATATATATATATATATATATATATTTATATACAGGTGAACTTGCACATGACAGACTGGATGGGACCAGGAAAATTGGTATGTCATTTGCAAAGTCTGTCATATACATTTATTATACCTCACGTGAAAATCCTAAGCCGTGATTGGCTTACAAAGGTTGGCCATTCCATCATGTCCACCGGCGAAATGTCCACCGGCAAAACGTCCACCGTTCTCACTGGATCATACCGGCAGTCATTGTTGTTTTCAATGATATTTTACGTAATTGGGGTTGGTTCGGTATAATAAAACAAATATGTCATGCCAGTGTGGGTGTCCTCATGGAATGTCTCCCCTCAGGTGGTTTTCCCTCGGGCTCCACCCTTGGGAAATCCATCCTCCCTCTGGGAGACATTCCATCAGGATACCCACAATGGCATGGCATATTTGTATAATGACACATACTTGATATGCATGGGACTGGGACTAAGCATATCATCCTTCATTGCCAAAAGACTGTCGTACAGTGGTCCGTCATATGCAAGTTTGCCTGTATATATATATATACATATATATATATATATATATATATATATATATATATATATATATATATATATATATATATATATATATATATATATATATATATATATATATATATATATATATTAGAAGTGTGATCAGTATCCAAGGTTCGGAATCGGTAAAAAAAAGGTTCCGATTCTTTCCGATTCCGATTCCTATCGACGTATATATGGGAAAGAATCATAGCATTTAGGTTTAAAATTGTATCAGATGCTACACTGTTTTAACATTCCCATGCTAATAATTTCGTTTTTAGGTAGTAGATTAGATTACCTGGTTCACTGAGCTACTGACTGGCATTGTCTCGTTACTTTGTCATTTTATTGCATTGCAATAATATGACACAAGTAAGAGTCGATTAGTATCAACATTTTGCTGATTCCGGAATCGGAATGATCGCTATGAGATTTCATAGCGATCTTTTCCATGGGATCGTCGATACCATCCGATTCCTTGGTATCGATTACACAACTAATATATATATATATATATATATATTTATATATATATATATATATATATATATATATATATATATATATATATATATATATATATATATATATATATATATATTTATAAACCAATAAACAAGTGACGACGCACCACGCTTTTGGAATGAGCTCCCTGACAACATCAAGGCTGCTGATAGTGTGCAAAACTTCAAGAAACAGCTGAAAACATTGCTATTTCGAAAGGGGTTTATTTGACTATATGGACCATGAACATCTGTCCACTGCCTATTCTTTAAAGTGCTTTTGAACATTATAGGTGTTAAGGGCGCTATATCAAATATCAATTATTATTATTATTATTATTATTATTATTATTATTATTATTATTATTATTATTATCATTACTATTGTACTGTATGTAGAGCTATCGCAATGTACAACCATATTCATAATCTGACAAGCAAGAAATGTGTATCACTATTGTGTTATTACTTATGTGTTATCATTATATGCCAGGTGCTACCCTAGGTCATTTCTGGTCTGGATCTCTGAGTTCAGAATTAGAAAGCATTCTTTTTATCTAGATCTATGCCAAGTTAGTGAAAGTGTCAAGGTAGCTTCCATTGAAAAATTGTCTTAAAAGAACTTTTGAGGTTGTTGGATCTACAATTTAAAACAAATGATATTAAAAACCATGATATTTCTTGTGTTAGCTTAGTCCATTTATAAATGGGTTAAGCTAACACATCTATATATTTTGTCGTACATAATATGGGTTTAGAATAATGCTTGTTTCCTGCCCCTGTCCTTTGTATTGGTGGCGTGGGAATGGGGGGAAGAATTAAAACAAGCAGTGGGATCTCAATGTAAAATGTGTTCACTAGAATAATGTAAATCCTGTTAACTTACCAACATTTTTAATTTGGCTCAGACCATCTGATTGTAAAAAGGAAAATGTCTTAGGTGGGGGGGGGGGGGGTATATATAAAGGTGGTCGGTGTTAGAGGGTAGTCAAATTTATTAAAGGGATTCAAATTTATTAATGCAATTAAGAAAACACTCTTTTATTGGATGATAGAAGATAGAAGTGCGCTGCCTTTCCCTAGTGGACTGACAAAACTTCACTTAGTCATAGCTTTCTTGCCTGCTACAGACTACAGGTGAACTTGGATATGACAGACTCAATGGGACCAGGGAAATTGGTCCGTCATATGCAAAATCCATTGCATACATATGACGAATACAGGTGAACTTGGATATGACAGACTCAATGGGACCAGGGAAATTGGTCCGTCATATGCAAAATCCGTCGTATACATATGACGAATACTTGATATGCATCGGACTGGGACCAAACATATCGTCCGTCATATGCAAAAATCTATCGTACAGTGGTCCGTCATATCCAAGTTCACCTGTACTTGATATGCATCGGACTAGGACCAAGCATATCGTCCGTCATATGCAAAAATCCGTCGTACAGTGGTCCATCATATCCAAGTTCACCTGTACCATGGTGGACTATGTTCATTGCCTGGGTCGCTATAGAGGAAGGCAGACATGATCCAATGTCACAAATCAGAAATGCATTCCCAGCTTGTCCCCTTCCTGATGTCACACACATATTCTAGTTGTTTGCTGTTCCACCGTCACTGACTGATTGCATTGTCATAGTCGCTAATCAAAGCAGAAGAATTTTATTGTATCACAAATTATTGTAGTACAGAGTAAATGATACACATGATCCAAACCCTCAATAATTGTTTGTTTTTAATTTGCACTTTGCTCATTGAATGTATTCATTTTCTCCTTGTATTAAAGACTTAAAAGACGCATTTATAAATCAGTATTTTAATGGGTTGGCTTTGTTAACACAAGATTAATTTATTCCATCTTTAGACATGAAAGAGAAGTTGGGTGATGATTTCATTTAGATACTGATGTAGCTGTCTGGCTAGTTAGCTCACAATAGTTGACAAATGAAGGCATTCTGAACAACTCTTTTGCCACTGGACTTTAGTGTTGAGTGAGTAGTTCTTCATAACCTGGGAAGAAATATGACAAACAAGCCTAACAGTGCATACACATTTTCAGCAACTATCAACTTCATTAAAACATTGAAAAGCAATTCAACAGTGTTAGCTTAATATGTTTATAAAAGAAGATAAAGCATGCTACTACAGTAAACTGTCAGTGATGAATTGTACCCTGTTCCAAAAATGGTTTGGCTTCATTTTGGCAACAATTAAAGATGGACAGAGCATTGTGGATAGCAGTGGATTAGACCAAAGAGTTCGACCTGTGGCCGCAGGTCTGGAGAAGACCAGAGTCAGTGATCAGCCAATGGGAAGAAGGCAGTCAACAGAGGCATTGTCTGTGACCTTAGGGGAACCAAACTCATGGTAACGCTGGTCTACATGAGAAAATACTGAAAGGGCCAGCTCTAAATCCATCCCTAAGTGTCTAGTATATATATATATATATATATATATATATATATATATATATATATATATATATATATATATATATATATATATATATATATATATATATATAATATATATATATATATATATATATATATATTATATCTGATATCTAGCATTATTTTTCCAGTTTATGGGGGCTTACCACATGAAAATGGCAAAGACAATATGGCTTACAAGGAGATTACTAGTTTTACTCTATCAGAGGACCAATAAGTAACAGCGATACATATCGTAGAGAGTTTGAGTTAAGGCTCAAAGTAACGATCAATAAATAGAGAGAGCAAAGTAAATTTCTCTGAACTACTTAGATGCACTCTATTTGAGGACCAATAAGTAACAGTGATATATATATATATATATATATATATATATATATATATATATATATATATATATATACATATATACATATATACATATATATATATATATATATATATATATATATATATATATATATATATATATATATATATATATATATATACAATGATATATATAGAGAGAGTTTGAGTTGAGGCTTAGACCAATTCCTGGGTAATTTGAAGCGAGCAGATCTCATGCGTGATCTGGGTTGTAGGTCACAGCAGGGGATCGGATTATATACCCTGCTTTCAGCCACTAGGCATGCTCTATTTTTTTCAGACCGGTCCTTATTGACCCTTATTAATGCTTGATTTAGATTGTCCAATCAGCAATCAGGATTTGTACCATGTGACCGGTCATTAAATCCCCATAATGCCCTGTGACGCAGGGCATTAAATGTCACCTCATTATGCCCTCCAGAGCTCATTGTTGGTCTGCACACTATATATCACAAGATATTATTAAAGGGCAAATGCACCATTGGGTTAACTTGTGCTAAACGTGTAGTGCCATATGGTATGTGTTAATTGCCCAACTCACAAATCCATTCCTAGTACCTGTTGAAGAGGAAATTGCAATTTTCTGTGAAGCCAGGGGCTTCCTGGCCAAAACCATAGGGTGTCCATTTTGTGTAGGTCACATGACCTATCATGTCATATTTTTAGCACCACAGGCACTGCTCTTCTCTGGTGCCTGAGAGCAGTCTGTGCAGTTCTCCTACTCATGTTGGGGGAATTCATGAATCATGGTGCTGTGTGCAGCATATGGATGTAATAATATGACTGACATGAATCTTAGTGACAAAAGAAGATTTTATACAATCCCTAATCCGAACATACAACCAGAAAAAAGGAATTTAGCAGCACAAAGGCTCCACAGAATTGGTACTGGAGTGTCAGGAACTTCAAAGTTGCTTCATATCTAAAAGAGTATGTGAGGACCACTTTGAGGCATCCTGCTTCTTGGATGATATGCAGGCAAGACTAATGGTATATTAAGAAAAAAAAGTTGAAAAGAGATTCACTACTCTATCTTCTACCAATCAGAGTTTTTATTGCAATTGAAATAACGTCTTTAAGTAATTGCAGGGGCTATCACAATCAGCTATGAATGAGTGACCTGTCATTGTTTTGGAGCATTTGATTTACTAAATAGATATGTTTTTGTACAGTTAAAACTCAAATTGACTCTTGTACCTGATTGTGGGATTGGATTATTATAGGGGTGTAAACAAACCTAGGGTATATGACAGTCAAATCAAACCATTTTTAAGAGGGTTTGGTATAAGCTCTCCCCGGCCATAACAGTTCTCCTTAACAAGGTTTATTAACAACAAACTAGTAATGTTCAGTCATATGTTCAGGCCACCCTTCTAAGATGCATTTGAAGACTCTAATTCATCATCTTGGTGACAGGAAGTAAAATGATATACAGAGTAATCCGGCCCTGTCGAGACTCAATTCCCAAGAGGGCCGGCTTACTGACTCACAGGTGTTACCATTTCCTCTAAGTGATCAGCACATGTGTATTTCATAGCAATTAGGACATATTGGTTTCTATGCACTAACACAAATCAAATGTAAGAGCCCTTTTCCTTATCAGCTGATAATCCAAACATAAATTTGCCTCGTCAAATCCATTTAGTAAAGGCAATTGTTTTGTTAGCGACAGTTTCATCAAGTTTCACTTTTTCAGTCATTTCTGGATAGATTTACCCTAAAATCAGGTTCTATGGGTACATTTCATGACAGTTTTAGTATATCTTTAGTTAGGAGTCTTAGAGATCAGTCCAACATTCAATGGAAACATTCAGAAGTTTTCAATATACCTCACTTCTACTCTGAGATAATGACCCCTGTAGTGACTTCCTGCCAGTGCTATCTCTTGACCGATCAGAGGTTGGTGCTTAAAATGTGTAGCCCTGTCTGATAATGGAAGCCTCCACGGCCAGCCACAGGCATGGTTTTTACCCACTTTGATAAGCCATAACTGAGGAGTGCAGAGGAGGACAGACTTGTGGATGGTCTTATTTGAAAGGTGACGTGTATACGCTCATTTCAAACCTAAGTCATCCTGATGGTGCATTTGCCCTTTAACTAGACCACAAGAAACGTCGTATGCAAGTAAGCAATAATAAAAACCTTAAGAACTTTTCACCAGGGCAGTATGTGTATTAAATGTGCACCTTCAGGCCTCCTGACCAGACCTCGGGCCTTTTGCCCTCGGTCTGACCAGTATGCCTTCAGGCGCACATTAAATACACATACTGCCCTGGTGAACAGTCATTAAGGCTTTATTAATGTTGAACTCTAATTACACTGTAGGCGCAGGACAACAGCCGTTACAGTCACACTGCTCATTGGGCCTGATGTGATTGTTTGATACTACGTAATTGAACTCCCCCCCCCCCCCCTGCATTATCTCCCCTACCTACTCTCTGGTTAGGGTTGGCCTTTGCTCATTTATCAATCCTTACTTTCTTCAATCACTGCACTGTGCTCAACACAACAGAATTGAAAACGTACGACAGATAATATTCGACTAGGACTGTTAAACTTGGCTAATTCTTAGACAACATAGCAATCTGAATCCTTAAGATATTTCCTGTTACACAGGTTGCATTTCAACATGTCCATGTTATCAGAATAGATTCACTTTCAGTTTGTATAGATCCAGGCAGGCCGTTATTGTTGTAATAAAGGCACACATAAAAGTGCCACCTCATGACAACGTTTTTAACTAGTTGTCGCTTGTCGGCAACTAATGTTACTGTGCTCCAGGATAGGTTGTTAGTGCTCCAGCATTCATGTACTTGGAAAAAGAGAAATAAAAGGAAGGAAGCAAGGAACTTCCCTTAATAGTCCGTGAGCTGACGTTGGAAACCCCCCCCCCCCCCCCCCTCCTGGGGAATTCTGGAGACCTATATTTCGAAAGACCTTATACTCTCCTATGTGGCACGAAAATGTCCTATGCTTTCCTTCTGATAATGGATTGGGCTCCCTCACATTTGTCGGACTGTCAAAATCATTAAGCAAGAAGAATGCAAGCAACAGGAAAACAGCATCATGTCACAAAAAGAGGTTTGATACTGCACATAAGGTCACTTTCTCAAAATAACTTAAATTCTGTCACTGAAATTTAGATTTAAAGCAATTTTTGGTAAAATTCAGTAGTCCAAGCCAAGTTGAAAAGTCCCAGTTGGTTCAGCCCCAACAGCAGTCTATCCTGATCCTCTGACCGTGTTAAAATCTCACATTGACATTGACTTACTACATTTATTGTAGTAAAACTACATTTTGAGACCTTTGGCCTTCTAGATTATCTTCTGAATAGGGGTGAACTGAAATAAAACAATTGATATGTATCCAGCTATGACTTATTTCAATTGTAGAACACCTGCAGGCTCACATACTAGCTTTAAATACATTTTCAGTAGTCATATTGTTTTTTATCTGTGATTTCTAACCTAAAACTGGACTTTTAGCAAATTTTGGTAAAATTTTGTTGTCCCAGGCAATCAGCATTTGTCATTTTCAAAGTACTTCTAGTACCAAACATGTGTTAAATGAACATTTAAGATTTTAAAAAATATCTTTCAGCATTTTAAGCTATTTTTCGGTTATTTTTTCAACATAGGGGAAGGGGAAAAGAAAGTCCTGTAAATTCATGCTTCTTCTTCTTCTTCTTCTTCTTCCGGATGACACTGCCTAACTTCTATTGAAGACTCAGGCAGGGATGAGTGCTAGTTAGTATGAAAGGAGACAGAGAATAGATACAGATAAAAGCAAGTTATGTAGTTAGTTAGGATAAAAACCAGCATGTTTGGTTTAGGCACTGTAGTAGTTTGTTAGCCCCTCCTTGAATGCCTCCAGGGACTCGGCCTTTGGTACGCTAGCCGGTAGGGCGTTCCACTCCCTCACTGTCCTTGGGAAGTATGAATACTTATGGGATTCTGTACGTGACTGTGGTATGCGGAATCCCAGTGCGTGGCAGTGGCGGGTTGGCCTCGTTGTTGGTATGACGTACTGTGCTACTGGTATTGCTACCAGTCCATTGGTGATTTTATACATCATAACCAGTCTTGAGATTTTTCTTCGTTCCTGGAGGGTGATCCATCCTAGTTTTTGGAGGAGTGCTGTCACGCTGGCTTGTCTGTCCCATACGTTGGTAGTGTATCGAGCAGCCCGTCTCTGTACCATCTCTAGGCGGTTGATATTATGGGCAGTGTGTGGATCCCATATGGTTGCGGCATACTCTAGGGTTGGACGGACCAGCGTCTTGAATGCCTTCTCTTTTAAATCAGTCGATCTGACTTTGATGTTTCTTCTGAGGAATCCCAGGACTCTGTTTGATTTTGCGACGGTGTTGTCTATATGGCAGTTCCAAGTCTGAGGAGATGGTTACGCCCAGATATTTAGCAGAATCGACTGACTTGAGAATGTGGCCATGGAGGGAGTACTGGTGTTGGATTACTTTCTTGTTGTGGGTAATATGGATCACCTCACACTTATCCGGGTGGAATTCCATTTCCCACTTCTTCTCCCACATACCCAGTCTGTCGAGGTCTTCTTGCAGCCGCTGCGAATCTTGTTTTGACTTGATGGCAAGATAGCAGATGGTGTCGTCTGCAAATAGCCGAACTGTGCATGATAGATTGTCGCAGATATCGTTGATGTAGAAGAGGAACAGAGATGGGCCTAATACCGAGCCTTGCGGCACACCAGACAGGACCTCTACGTACTCCGACTTCTCTCCTTCCACAACTACCGATTGTTTTCTGTCGCGAAGAAAGCTGGCTATCCAACGGTTTGTCGTGCCCTTGATCCCGTAGAAATCTAGTTTTCGAAGGAGCCTCTGATGACCTACTTTATCAAAAGCCTTCAAGAAGTCCATGATAAGTAGGTCTGTTTGTTGTTTGGATTCGAGGTTTTCGTGGATGTCCGACACGAATTGTAGGAGTTGAGTCTCGCACGATCGGTGTTTTCTGAATCCGTGCTGGAGGTCGTATAGGATGTTATGGTCGTTGGCATGCTTCATGATGCTGCTGGTGACGATGTGCTCCATCAGCTTGCTGGCTATGCATGTTAGCGAAACAGGTCGGTAGTTTGCCGGTGTGTACTTCTGGCCTTTCTTATATATTGGCGCTACGTTGGCTGTGCGCCAGTCGTCTGGGACTTCTCCTGAGCTCAGCGAGTGCCTGAAGATCAGTGTGAGGGCTGGTGCAACCGATGGTGCTATTTCTCGCAGGACACGGGGGCTAATTTGATCAGGGCCAGCCGCTTTGTGTGGTTTCAAATTGAGAAGTAGTTTTTTTTACTCCAGCCTCAGTTATGTCAATGTCAGGGGCCTGACGGAACTGTCCAGAGTTCGGCATAAGGTCTTCTGGTACTGCTGATTCTCTGGTAAACACTGATTCAAATTGCCTGTTAAGAAGTGTGGCTTTGTCTTTTGGGTCGGTGATGAGGGTACCGTTATCTCTTAGGGGAGCGATGCCGTTGTTTTCTGTTCTCCGATGTTTGATGAACGTCCAAAATCTTTTCATCCCCTCGTATGGCTTTTCTTCACCCATAGGGTTAATGATGTCCTCCACGTACCCCCAATACGCCGATCTCACTTCTTTTTGGATCTTGTGCTTAAGTTCTCGGAATTTTCGGTCAGTGTTCTTGGAGCCAGTTTTCTTCTTCTTTGTGAATAGCTTGTCTCTCTTTCTCATCAGTCTTCTTATATCGTTTGAGATCCATGGGAAGCTGTCGTTTGGGCGGGCCAGTTTGTGGGGGATGAATTTGGTTATTCCATCTGTTAGACCGTCCCTGAAGTGTAGCCAGAGTTCGTTGGTTGTGGCGCTGGTACACTTTTCCCTCAGCTGTTTGTAGATGTTATCAACAACGCTTGACAGTTTTGCCCAATCGGCTTTCTTGTACAGAGGAACCTTCCGTTGTTTTTGTTTGGGTTTGAGGGGGTTTATGTCTATTTCTATGTAGACGCCGTCATGGTCTGCAATCCCAGGCAGAGTGTGAGTTCGGTTGACCCTTGATGGTGCATTGGTGCAGACGAGGTCAAGGATGTTATCGCCCCTTGTCGGTTCCTCAATTAGTTGCACTAGGTTGTAGTCATCCAATATCGATGAAAACTTATAGTGTAGGTTGGGGTAGCTGGTGCCCTGTTTCAGGCAGTTGTTTTTCCAGTCCCAGCCTGGGAGGTTGATGTCTCCTCCTACTATGATGATCGAGTTCTCTGGGTTCTTGATCTTCTCCAGCGATACATTGAGCTGGTCGAGACTGGCTTCGTCGTCCACGTGTGGTCTGTAGTACGAAGAGATGTGTACAGTCTTGTGTCCAGCTATTTGAAGTTTGGCCCATACAATTTCACACTCGGAGTCAAGCTCAGGTTCTAGAGAGCATATGTATTCAGAGTTCACGCCAATGAATACGCCACCTCCCGTGGTAGTTGTTCTGTCCTTGCGGAAGAATGTGTAACCGGGTGGGAAGACTTCGCAGTCTTTAACTTCTGGTGTAAGCCATGATTCAGTACCAAGGATGATGTCTGGTCTTGTGCTGTCGATCATGTTCCAGAACTGCTCCTTCTTGTTGTTCAAAGATCTACAGTTGACATTCAGAAGGCGAAGAGGTTTCACTTTTGATTTTGGTGTTGACTTTTTTTTCGATGGTGAAGAAGTAAATTGGGGAGGGCCTGGTGACGCAGCTGATGAGGATGAACTGGTGTCGCTGATGTATGATGGTGTAAGGGGCTCGTAGAAGTTGTTCATGATCGATGCTGACGAGTCAAAGAGTAGGGCGCTGTAGTTGACAACTCCGCATTTGTGGCATGCCCAGCAGAAGCTGGTATTTCCAAGTACTTCGTATGTGGAATCGCCCACATTTTCGCATTGGATGTGGAACCATGCGTCGCAAGAGTCACATCTTAGCTTGAACAACCAATGGAGCTAATCTTTGTTTTATTAGGCAGATAAGAGGTTGCTTGGAATTTAGGTATATAATTTGGGGTGTTTTTTTACTCAGACCATGGGCATGTGATAAGCCAACGCATAGAAGTGAAAAAAAAGAAATATATGAAATAAACAGTTAAAAACCATAGATATTGTCCAGTCGTCTATAATAAGGTAATGCTAATACTTATTATTACCTTATTACAGACGACTGGAGACTTTTTATGGTTTTTAACTGTTTAATGCCCAAGGCCAGACAGACTATTTATATAACCAGCAGCAGCAGCGCTCTATATAACCAGAGCGGGTGCAGGAGATTTCGTAACCAAACATCTTCGTAACCAAACTCGTTCGTACCCAACAGATTTCGTCACCACATTTTCGTACCCAATGGAAATTGATTGAATTATAACCAGTTTGGTTACGAAGTCTCCTGATTTTCCATGAGCCGCCGGAGCAGACGCGTTCACCCAAACTGAACTCGCCTCTGAGTATTCACAAATAATGATTACTCCCCGTCTTAGAGTAGAACCAGATCCGATCAAAGATGGCGGCAGAGGAATTTACCGCCATCGCATCTCTTTGACTTTGGGTTTGTGTCGCTTTTCAGGTAATCGTAAGCGCTATTTCATGTTCTGTATTGCTTGACGATCTAGTTAAGAAACGGTAATTAGGTCAACTTAACAGTTCATTTCGTAAGATACCGAGTAACATGGGCTTGACATCGAAGTCTGATGCAGGCTTGGATTTTGAAAATTCGGTTTAGATATCGTTACTTAATGCCATATTGCGGCTGTCGTGACTAAACGACCTCAACTCTGGCACGCACCAGAGTTGTTCAGACTGGTTCAAAGAATATTGCAAATGTCAGGTGCGCATCCAGGCTTTGAGAATTTAGTTCTGAAAAGTGACACTGGTGGCGCCACTTACAATTATTACTGAAACTGCAGAAAACAAAAATTTGAACAATGTGTTCCATAAGAGCCGAGTTGGCAGTAGCATGCATACCAGGCTATATTTAGATGTCATCCTTTGCGGATCATTAATATTAAACCTTACTACAGTGTATATGCAATAATATGAGGAGAAAGCAAAGCTTTAAATACTCGCGCAGCTCGAGGATATATCTGCATTCCCCTTCAAATGCAGTCACAAAGTTACGAATGTGTTATCCGTGACGTCATTCTTTATTTGTCCTTCGCGGAAATATTTGAAGCCCCTTGAGAGAGAAGTATCTTGTAGTCGCTGGACGTCACATGTGACGTCCACTGTGACACTGCGGCGGGAGCTCGGGTGTCACTGCGACAGTACCTGAAGCGTCCAATGTCACATTGGACGGTTCAAGATAAATCTGCTAGGTGCAAGTTTTTGATCTAAATTTAAACACACTTAGCGTGTATAAACACAATCGTACGGTGCGCGCATGAAATCTCTACAGTTTATGTTTAGGCAAATAAATTTAGTCTTTGTCATATCTTCGAAACATCGTTTATACACTAACGTTGTGTTCCATCAAAGTCGGTACCGACTGTGACTATGACATCGCGTACTTCGGTGGACAAATGTCACATTGGAGTGTTCCAATTTCCTCCGCTACGTGGCCACATAGTCGAAAATGTCACATTGGAGCGTTCCAATTTCCTCCGCTACGTGGCCATTTAATATAAAATGTCACATTGGAGGGTTCCAATTTCCTCCGCTACGTGTCCGTTTTCTCAAGAATGAACCTATTTTCATAGATACCACCTATTTTGGGGGAGATAAAGGTCACAATTTATTTTTATTTTTTTTGGGGGGGGGGGGTCAGATGAAATAACCGTGCCCACTGTATAAAGGGGTTAGATACTTCTTTCTTAATGCTCACTGAACAGAATTAAGGTACATACATACATACATACATACAACATACATACATACATACATACATACATACGTACGTACATACATACATATATACATGCATACATACATGCATGCATACACAGTGTCTTAGCCAGGATTTAGAAACTGGGTGCCTGAAATTGGCAGTTGTAAAATTTTTGGGCGTCCATTGCCTTCCAAATTTTTAAGGGGTATCACAATATACCCAGATTTCAATCATAAACATGTCTAAATTCATCAAAATAAGGCATGATATCATCAAACAATGTCATGGGAATTGTAAGGAGATGAAAAAATTCAATTATAAGCTTGAGATTGGGATTTTTAGAAATTCCACACAAAAAGATTTGGGTGTCCTGAGGGGTTCTTTTTAAGGGTTTGGGTGTCCAAAAAGGCACCCAGACGCCCTGCTGGCTAAGACCATGTGCATACATACATACATATGGATAGGCAGATTGATAGATAGGTAGATCATGCAGTTCCTATACTGTCATGGTGAAGGCAATAAGTTATATCATTCATCTATATGCCTGTCCGCATTTCTACCTATCTATCTAAACACTTCACTATCTATGTCTGAATACGCACGCACACACTCACAGATACATACACATACTTACCTATGACCTTAACATACATACATACACATTTCGGTATATACAAGAATATAAACATAAATACACACATGCATACATACATGCATACAAACATACATGACCCTTTACATACTAGTTTAACCTTATATATATATATATATATATATATATATATATATATATATATATATATATATATATATATATATATATATATATATGTGTGTATATATATATATATATATATATATATATATATATATATATATATATATATATATATATATATATATATATATGTATATATATATACTGATTTAAGTTAACCATACAAAGTTATTTAGTAAGAAAACAGAGAGATGACATCCTCTTAACTCATTAACATGAGTGTCATACACCTGGACTAAATAGAAATATCTTGATAGCAAAGCAATATTTTGAGATGTCCACATATTTCCAGTAGTTAACCATACACAAAGGGGTGCAAAAGTGAGATAACATTCTCTTAACCCATTCACATGTGAATCATACACCTGGCCTGACTCTTATAGAAATATCTTAAGAACAATGCAACATTTGAGTTGGAAGTTATTCTTCTTGTGTTTATACTGTTGTGAAAAGTAAGAAAAATCGGGCGTTTTCGACTAGGGCGTTTTCGCATATCGGGCGTTTTCGCCTGTATTCCATCAGGCCCTTCCCCCAGGTTACAGGGTTAATGCTGCCCACCTTGAAAAAGGATGCTGGGAAGGGGCCAGACTTTAACAAAAAGTAATTAAAAAAAACAATTCAATTTGACTGACCTCCTGTGCAGGCTAGCTAATCTCTCATGTATGAGTACAGGTGGAAACCATATGTGATATGACAGTAGCTAGTTTGAGTGGTTTAACCCTATATCACTCAACGCAACAATGTTGCGAGGTCCCCAGCACTGGCTGAGGGGTTGCTCCTCAGAGGCATTGTTGCGTTGAGAGGAATGAATGGCAAGTTTGTCCTCTTTGCGCATTTGCACGAGTGGTATGTCATCAAATATGTCTCCCACAGATCGTGCAGAGGACATCTATCATCGCCCTCCCCCTCTTCCTCAAAATTTCCAAGTTAAAAGTCGTCAATTATTCTGAGAAACAGGGGGAAAACAAGGGAGACTTTTGATGATTTGCGTGTTGCTAAAGACGCCACAACACGACGACGTCACCAGGCGGGAATTCCCTATGATTGCTATATTAGGAGAGGGTATTCTCGTAGTTTTCTCATCATAAAAAATGGACTTCAAGTCCAAAAATTTACAAGACGAAACTTCAGGTTACAAAGAAAAGGAAAGCTAAATCAGTTAATGTCTTCATTAAGAAAAAACATGTACATCAGCGATCTAAAATAGTGAGACCAAAAATACGCAAAAACGCGCTTCGTAGGAATAAGTGCACAAATACGTTGCGGGAATTCCCGATGACTTCCATATTTGGAGGGGCTTTTCCCGTAGTTTTCCCGTCGTAAAAAACGAACTTCAAGTCCGAAAATAAGCATGAAATAACTCGATTAAGAAGAAAAGGAAAGGGGGGTCATTTCATATCATATTTAAAAAAACATTTGTACACCTGCGATCTAAAGTCAATGTTTGTAAAATACGCAAAAACGCGCTTCGTAGGAATGAGTGCACAAATACAATGACGCAATAACGCGCTACTGAGGAAGTGCAGCTGCACTCACGTACCGCGTTTTTGCGTCATTTAGTGATAAAGGGTTAAGCTACTTCATTTTATTCAGACATACCTTATTTAGTTAAGTACATGGAAACCATGCTTATCATTACCATAAGGCATATTACTAACATGTCAAATCGAGGGATTTAAGATTCCTCATTGTTTTCTATTTAAGTGCTGCTCATTTGCTATCATACTATTCCTTATCATCTATAAGAAAAATTCAAAGAAGACTGGAAGAGATAGGTTTCTTCCAAAAAATTTTTTGGAAGAAATGGAAGAAACACATTTCTTCCAGGACGGAAGAAACCACTTTCTTCCATGGAAAAAACCTCCCTTCGGAAGAAACTGCCAACCCTTATATGCAACAATATTTTATTGTGGATGTTCGGTGTTGCACTTGTAAGGTTCAATGCCATCCTCTAATCTTATGTTAGCAGAGATGGTTTAACATAGAAACCCTAAATGGAAACCAAAGTTTGGCTTCCTTGTCAAAAAAGTGTCCTATGTGATATGCCTCTTCCAGCAAATATTCTGGATTTTCATCATAGAAACAATTAAATTATATTTAGGTTAATAATATACTTGTTGCATTAGCATTAATCCGAATTTCCAATTAAAGTCATTCTGTAAACATTACGGCTTTTACCAACAAATATGCTGACCATTTACAACTTGTCCAACTTGACCGCCGGTTGGAAGTGAGTCTGATATAGTCTAATATAAATTGTGCTGTCGTTTAAATCTAAGGCCACTCCAATTTATTTACTTGTCTTACGTGCTCAGGAGGTAGGAAATGAGCCATTTTGGAATAAAAAAAAAAGTTGAAAAATGTGACTTTTTTATTTTTTTTAGAGTCTGACGACTAGGACTGGTAGCGATATGTTTCTACCAGCCTACTAAATAACTAAATAAAATCAATCAATCTATTAATCCCTGTAACCTGAAGGGTGGGAGGTATGCCTCCTCAAGTCTGAGGCTCTACTACAGCAATGATAGCTTCCTGTAGTTGATTGAATCACACTTACAAAGAATATTCTTAAAACTTGCACTTTTTTTTTTTTTTTTTTGGAGTCTGACAGAAAATTTCAAAACCACTTTCGTCCATAAGACACCAAAGATGACTTTTTTTTTCTTTTTTTTTGGAGTCTGACAGGATTTTTTTTCCAAAAAAAGCTCGTAAGACAAGTAATTAAATTGGAGTGGCCTACGATGGCAATACAAGGCCCTAGGGTTTGGTCGGAAGCTTGCTATCATAGTTTATAGGAGATGACACTAAACCCTAGCCCTGCTTTACATCGTAAAGTTTACAATATCAGAAATTAATATAAAGGCTGCTAGGGTTTGGGCACCGAACTACCCTTGCGGACAGATGGCACTGCAGTATGCTGGGTTACTGCCAGTGCAACGCCCTCACGTAGCAATTGTGTGAATTGATTGACCAACAGTAGGCCACCAGCAGCGTCTTAGCCAGGATTTGGAAACTGGGTCCCTAAAATTAGCAATTGTAAAATTTTGGGGTGTCCAAAATTTTAAGGGCCCCTGGACCACAATATACTCACATTTCAATCATACACATGTATAATCTTTTTCAAAATAAGGCATGATGTGGGTGTCCAAAAAGACACCCAGACGCCCTGCTGGCTAAGACTATGGCCATCAGCCCTTCCGTTTCCAATAGAAATATTGCATTCTAGTTTTGTAGATAAAAAAAAAATGATACCAATAACCACTTTTAAAACATATAAGCATTAACCCTGATCGACTCAATGGGTAGCTTTAGGATTAGGGATGTAGGGGGGGGGGGGGGACAACCTGCTAAAACAATTCAAAATGTGGCACCCCCCTCCCAACCAAAATTCAGAATTCTAAGGGGGGAGGAGAAATTATTCGAAATTTGACTCATTCCCCCCCTTAAAAAAATCTTCTGTTCCTTCCCCCCCCCCCCCCCTCCCACACTTTTAAACAGCCCTAATTTAATACATGTTTATGATTGTATTCCTATAATATTGTTATCTACCTTGAAATTAGGATGCCGCCAAAACTTATAATTGGAAAATTTGTGCTCCCAATTTCTAAATCTTGGCTAAGACCCTGCTTGACATGGAATTCTAACTTAAAGGAGTCAAGGACTAAGGTCATGATCCCCCTTAATGTGATTTTGTGAGATAGTTCATGTCACAAAGATTGCATCGCAAGAGTTTTACTCCCTTGATGCCCTCCGCATCGCATTGGCTAGTTATCTTTGTGACACTGTATTGTTTAGATATATTGTTTATTGTTTAAATTTTTATTGTGGAAACTTGCATGGGTCAGGCTTCAGTTAAAAACTCTCGCCCCTTGCGCCTCAACTGAAAGATACATTTACCTATAGTAAGCCATACTTTCATTGTAAATCCTGTATTCACTTGGTTTTCTTTCTTTTCAGGTCTTGAACTTGGGAAACTGGTAAATGAGAATCTAACATTGAGGTGAACCTTTTTCTGCAACTGCCTTGAAATGTAACAGTTAGCTTTCCAAGGGCAACAAAAGTCTTATGCCACCAGATTGTTGAAAACACCATAGTGCTGTTAACAATCTCATAAAACACACATCTCCCATGTGTCACTAGGAAAAAGAACCTTGAAGGAGCACAGACCATGGAAAGACCATACCAGTGTGAGTTATGTGATAAGGCATTCTATCAGTCTTCACATCTGAAACAGCATAAAACAATTCACACTGGAGAAAGACCATTCCAGTGTAAGCAATGTGATAAAGCATTCTCCAGGTCTTCAGATCTGGTAAAACATAAAAGAATCCACACAGGAGAAAGACCATTCCAGTGTAAGCAATGTGATAAAGCGTTCTCCAGGTCTTCAGATCTGGTACAACATAAAAGAATCCACACAGGAGAAAAACCATTCCAGTGTAAGCAATGTGATAAAGCGTTCTCCATGTCTTCAGGTCTGGTACAACATAAAAGAATCCACACAGGAGAAAGACCATTCCGTTGTGAGGTATGTGATAAAGCATTCTCCCAGTCTTCACATCTGATAGTGCATAAAAGATTGCACACAGGAGAAAGACCTTTCCACTGTGAGATATGTGATAAATCATTCTCCAGGTCTTCACATCTGATAGAGCATGAGAGAATTCACACAGGAGAAAGACCATTCCATTGTGAGATGTGTGATAAAGCATTCTCTCATTCTCTAAGTCTTAAACGTCATAAAAGAACTCACACAGGAGAAAGACCATTCCATTGTGAGATGTTTGATAAAGCATTCTCTCATTCTATAAGTCTTAAACGTCATAAAAGAACTCACACAGGAGAAAGAACATTCCTATGTGGTGAGAAATTTACCACAACCTCATACCTACAACAGCATATGAAGTCACACTCAGAGAAGACCCCTCAAACTTCAGGTCCCGAGTTGGTGGAACCACAGCGGTGGGTTGTTGTGAGAGGGCAGTGTGTTCCTATAAAACAAGAACAGGATGACAATACTGACACTCAAGCCATTAAGCAGGAAAATCATGATCTTTAAGTTGAAACCTATTACAACTTTGGTGATTTTGTTTGCTATGTCTGGACCTAAAATAGTTTAGTCTCTAGTCACTTGTCCCTGCTTACTTCATTATTATATGCTGTCTTATACTTTTTCCTGACTGAAATCTTCTTAACTGGTGCATTCCAAAGATTAGCTGACTATTATCTATTAGTAGAACATCAGTAGCTATGACCTACTGAGGATCTATGTTGATATTGCTACCTTGTTTTTCTAGCACTGAAACTTAGCATTCATTATATTTATAGTTGTGCTGTTCCTTGATATTTGGGCTTAAGGCCACTCCAATTTAATCACTTGCCTTACAAGCTTTTTTTGGAAAATAAACTTCTGTCAGACTCAAAAAAAAAGGTGGCTTTGGTGTCTTATGGACAAAAGGGGTTTGGAAATTTTCTGTCAGACTAAAAAAAGTAAGTTTTAAGAATATTCATTGTAAGGGTGATTCAATCAACTACAGGAAGTTATCAATGCTGTAGTAGAGCCTCAGACTGGAGGAGCTGTACCTACCACCCTTTAGGTTATAGGGATGGATTGATTGATTGATTTTATTTAGTTGAATATATGCTGTTAGAAACATCTCACTACCAGCCCTAGTCAGCAGACTCTAAAAAATATTTTTTTAAAACACATTTTTCAACTTTTATTCCAAAATGGCTCATTTCTTGCCTACGGAGCTCGTAAGACAAGTGATTAAATTGGAGTGGCCTAAGTAGAAAATACAAACTGAAACTTAGCATTCATTAAGTTAAACCTATTACAACTTTGGTGATTTTGTTTGCTATGTCTGGACCTAAAATAGTTTTGATCCTGGTCACTTGTCCCTCCTTACTTCACTATTATATCCTGTTCTATACTTTCACTGACTGAAATCTTCTCAACAGGTGTTTTCCAAAGATTAGCTGACTATTATCTATCAGTAGAACATCAGTAGCTATGACACACTGAGGATCTATCTATCTATTATATCCTGTCCTATACTTTCACTGACTGAAATCTTCTCAACAGGTGTTTTCCAAAGATTAGCTGACTATTATCTATTAGTAGAAGAACACCAGCAGCTATGACCTACTGAGGATCTATATTGATATTGCAACCTTGTTTTTCTAGCACTGAAGATTAGATACAAATTCTGTGAAAATTCCTGCTTGAAGATCAGCATTTAGATGTAAAAGTAAATGCATTTTAAGAAGGGTATCTATAGCCGGGTTTAACAATATCCTATAGTTTCTACTTGCCAAGAAGGTTAGTAGCCCTGCTATTCTCTAGCCCTACTCAGAGATGGACTAACCCTCAGGGGCTTAGCCGCCTATGCGTCCAGCGTGTCATTTGGACACACAGAACACAGTTTTTTGACAGTTTGGACACCCAAAGGTTTATGTCAGAATTTTCTGATAATGACTTTTCTTAGAAGATAGAAGATTTAGGAGCTGTAGTGAGACACACAAAGCAGATACTGGCCTAAAAAAGCAAAATCTGTAAATATATAGGGTTTATTTTATTAGTAGTATGAACTTTGTACCACACTTTGGACACGCAAAAGTCTATGAAACCTGTTTCCAAATATTGGCTAACACCATGCTATCCCTACCTCAAATTCTGAAGGTATGACATTTCAACTTTTGTAGTGAATGTATACAATTACATGAATTACTGCAATGATGATAAATGAACTCCTGTGTACTGCTCTAAGAACATTGAATAAAGATTAGAAAACTTGTGGGATGCTTTATTTTGTCACTGATAATTAGTTGATATCTTTCAGTATTTCCTCTTGTCTGATCAGCCACAGGGTTTGAATTATACTAGCCAGCATAGCATTATATTACAATCTTACCAGTTAGGCCACTCAGGCTAGTGCAATAGGAGTGACCTCGCTAAGTGTCCATGTGGTGACCTAGAGCATAGCATTATATTACAATCTTACCAGTTAGGTCACTCGAACTAGTGCAATGGGAGTGACCCCGCTAAGTGTCATTGTGGTGACCTAGAGCATAGCATTATATTACAATCTTACCAGTTAGGCCCCTCAGGCTAGTGCAATAGGAGTGACCCCGCTAAGTGTCCATGTGGTGACCTAGAGCAAAGCATTATATTACAATCTTACCAGTTAGGCCCCTCAGGCTAGTGCAATAGGAGTGACCCCGCTAAGTGTCCATGTGGTGACCTAGAGCATAGCATTATATTACAATCTCACCAGTTAGGCCACTCAGGCTAGTGCAATAGGAGTGACCCCGCTAAGTGTGTCCATGTGGTGACCTAGCCAGCATAGCATTATTTTACAATCTTACCAGTGAGGCCACTCAGGCTAGTGCAATAGGAGTGACCCCGCTAAGTGCCCATGTGGTGACCTAGAGCATAGCATTATATTACAATCTTACCAGATAGGCCACTCAGGCTAGTGCAATAGGATAGACACTGCTAAGTGTCCATGTGGTGACCTAGAGCATAGCATTATATTACAATCTTACCAGTTAGGCCACTCAGGCTAGTGCAATAGGAGTGACCCTGCTAAGTGTCCATGTGGTGACCTAGAGCATAGCATTATATTACAATCTTACCAGATAGGCCACTCAGGCTAGTGCAATAGGAGTGACCCCGCTAAGTGTCCATGTGGTGACCTAGAGCATAGCATTATATTACAATCTTACCAGTTAAGCCACTCAGGCTAGTGCAATAGGAGTGACCCCGCTAAGTGTCCATGTGGTGACCTAGGGCATAGCATTATATTACAATCTTACCAGTTAGGCCACTCAGGCGAATGCAATAGGAGTGACCCCGCTAAGTGTCCATGTGGTGACCTTGAGCATAGCATTATATTACAATCTTACCAGTTAAGCCACTCAGGCTAGTGCAATAGGAGTGACCCCGCTAAGTGTCCATGTGGTGACCTAGAGCATAGCATTATATTACAATCTTATCAGTAAGGCCACTCAAGCTAGTGCAATAGGAGTGACCCCGCTAAGTGTCCATGTGGTGACCTTGAGCATAGCATTATATTAAAATCTTACCAGTTAGGCCCCTCAGGCTAGTGCAATAGGAGTGACCCCGCTAAGTGTCCATGTGGTGACCTAGAGCATAGCATTATATCACAATCTTACCAGTTAGGCCACTCAGGCTAGTGCAATAAGAGTGACCCTGCTAAGTGTCCATGTGGTGACCTAGAGCATACCATTATATCACACTCTTACCAGTTAGGCCCCTCAGGCTAGTGCAATAGGAGTGACCCTGCTAAGTGTCCATGTGGTGACCTAGAGCATAGCATTATATTACAATCTTACCAGTTAGGCCCCTCAGGCTAGTGCAATAGGAGTGACCCTGCTAAGTGTCCATGTGGTGACCTAGAGCATAGCATTATATTACAATCTTACCAGTTAGGTCACTCATGCTAGTGCAATAGGAGTGACCCCGCTAAGTGTCCATGTGGTGACCTTGAGCATAGCATTATATTACAATCTTACCAGTTAGGTCACTCAGGCTAATGCAATAGGAGTGACCTCGCAAAGTGTCCATGTGGTGACCTAGATCATAGCATTATATTACAATCTTACCAGTTAGGCCACTCAGGCTAGTGCAATAGGAGTGACCTCGCAAAGTGTCCATGTGGTGACCTAGAGCATAGCATTATATTACACTCTTACCAGTTAAGCCACTCAGGCTAGTGCAATAGGAGTGACCCTGCTAAGTGTCCATGTGGTGACCTAGAGCATAGCATTATATTACAATCTTACCAGTTAGGCCACTCAGGCTAGTGCAATAGGAGTGACACTGCTAAGTGTCCATGTGGTGACCTAGAGCATAGCATTATATTACACTCTTACCAGTTAGGCCACTCAGGCTAGTGCAATAGGAGTGACCCTGCTAAGTGTCCATGTGGTGACCTAGAGCATAGCATTATATTACAATCTTACCAGTTAGGCCACTCAGGCTAGTGGAATAGGAGTGACCACGCTAAGTGTCCATGTCGTGACCTTGAGCATAGCATTATATTAAAATCTTACCAGTTAGACCACTCAGGCTAGTGCAGTAGGAGTGACCTCGCTAAGTGATATTCAGACTTGCAATTGTCTCACGAATATTGTATGCGTCCAATACTCAGACTTGGTGTTGTACTAATATCTTATGAAATTTGTGAGAATATTGCATGAATGTCTTGCCATAAATGTCTCACCATATTTTCTGACTTGCAATTATTGCGCAATATAAAATTGACTCCAAACATCCTCCAATGAGTTGAGTGACTTCAGAATATGTCTAATTTCAAAATTTGAACTGTCCTGTTCCAATTAAAAAATTAGCACAATCTGAGCTGATTTTGCAATCATACAACAGTCGTGTGACTTGGGCATTAGGGTGCATGTGGTGACCTAGATCAGCCTGGTTAACCAAGCTCGCTGACCACAGCATGTTTCACCTAGATCCGCCTGGTCAACCAAGCTCGCTGACCACAGCATGTTTCAGCAGAACTGTTAAGCCATAATCCAGGTTCCTGGTCCCAGTAGCAGAGACCACAGTCCCTTACCATGCATTTAACATGGGTCCCCTACTCAACACTATCTTAAGGTTATTCTCCCCCCCCAAAAAAAAATTACTCAAAAATAAGGCAAAAAATGAGGCAAAAAGATGGGAATTGTTATTTTTCAATGACTTCCCAAAAACCTGTAAGAATGTAGGAGATCACATGGTTAGAAGAATATTAACAAGAGGGACTCTGCTAGCATAATATTCAGTTATCTTTCTGCTTTTTTTGTGTATTTCACTATTTTGAAGAGGTCATGGGCTGAGTGGTAAGTTGGCACAACATGGGCCTGTGCACCAGGACTAAGGAAATGGCAAGTGCCGCTTTGGCAATTGCATAACTAAATACTAAGTTGCTTACTTAAAAAATAAAACGTTTTTTTTTCTGACAGCTCCCTCATTTTCTCACCAAAATGTATTGTTTTACTGAGTTATATTCCATGTAGTGAACCTGTCATTTTACCATCATAAGGATTAGGGATGGGGACCGGAAACTGGTTCAAACCGATCGAATCATTGTGGTTAACCAGTCAAAAACCGGACCTCCCTCTAAACGGTTCGGTTTTCTATGCATGCACAGGGTTCCTAAAGCGTAATAATACTGTCAGCACCTACCTCCTCGCTGGCCTCACAATGTCTGCCAAGCGCGACGATCAAACAGCCATTTCAAAATCTCTCAAGTCTGGTACCCTGCCCACTTTCAATATGCTTAGAAGCCTTCTGAGCGTAGAGAAAGTGCCCAGGGAGCTAGTATATAGGAACTTTCAAGAACTTTCCAGTTCAGGCAAGTTCAGCCACGCATTCCATTGCGTAGTTTCATATCCAAGAAATGTCATTTATAAACCGTTTAGGAAACCGTGATAAAACCGAACCGTAGAAGCAAAACCGAGAACCGAACCGAACCGTAGAATTCTCAACGATCCCCATCCCTAATAAGGATAACAAATTTGTGACACATTCATTAGTAATGTCATTGGTCAATATGTATTACTATCCTTTGAAATGCAAGCTATCATTTGTTTACATGTCAATTTTTCTATTTCTACCGTGTCATCAAACTGTTCCTTTAAGCACTTTGTTAATGCTTATTTACGAAATGTATATATATTTTAAAGCTCCAAAAATCATTCTATATGGGGTAAAAAACAATTGTATATGGTGGTCCATATTAAGAAAAAAAACATTAACGGGGAGTCCTTAAGTCATTCAAATTCTTTGTAAATGGGGACTTTTTGAAAAGGTATCATTGATGGAGGGGGGGGGGGCTGAAAATTTGAAATAAATCACCCCCCCCCCCCCCATGAGACATTTACTACAGAACAGACCTAAGAGAGAAAAACGAACAAGGCCATAAGTCTACACCCTTGACTGCACTGGCATCACTTTTGTTAGTGATTTCCATGATTTCTAGATAAATTCTAAGTTTTCTATCATCATCATTGAGATTTATGGGTTATCAGTGATGCTCTGGCACCCTACTGGCTTATGCTCTTGTGCCATTAATGAACAATAACATATTTATAATTGTTTTCTTAATACATTTCTAAAATTAATTCTATAGCTGTTCAAAAGTTAATACAGAAATTCTGTCTGTATAATGCCACCTTTTCATTATGGTTACTCTGTTTTATTTCTTGCAGTTAATGCAGTATCTTAGAAATCATCTCTATATTGAGCCACTTTTTCATTGTGAACTCTACATTTACTTTGTGTTTTCTTTCTTTTCAGGTCTTGGTTGTAGT
The DNA here is from genome assembly GCA_963942565.1 of Maea johnstoni. Lineage (NCBI taxonomy): Eukaryota > Metazoa > Annelida > Polychaeta > Spionida > Magelonidae > Maea > Maea johnstoni. Next base: position 979,819 of record OZ012700.1, on the reverse strand, counting down.
TGCGGTTGCTTTTCAACTTCAAAAAGTCAAGTAGGAGAGATTTGTTTGAAGACACCATATTCCTGTAGATGACGCTTAACAAAGACATGAATCATATATCACAAGGAAAATACCACACAGACTTGGAGCCCATGCCAGTGTGAGATATGTGATAAAGCATTCTCCAAGTCTTCAAATCTGATATCGCAAACAGGAGTAAAATGAAAAAAGTATAACTTCAGTGTTAAGTCTGTGATGAAGAGTTATCTCTGAAGTGAACTAGCATTATAGGCTGTGCTCTTAGATGGATCATTTTCCAGTCTGGCTATCTGGTACATCATAAAGAATTCACAGAGGGGAAAAAGACATTCAGAAGTGAGATATATAGAGGGCATTCTCTGACTTCCCAGGACTTACACAGCATAATGTGATTCACACAGAGGGGAAACACCATTCAAGTGGAACCTGTGTGAGGAAGCATTTTCCTATTCTTATGGACTGATCCGCACAAAGAATTCACGCTGGGGAAAGGCAATATCAGTGTGATACATGTCATAACTCATTCTTATGCACTGTGAATTACAGACTATGATGTGAATATTGTTGAGACATTTACCATAACCTCACTTCCGAACCATCGTAGGAAGTCACCCTTTACTCTTCAGGTCCAGCCACTATGGAGCCATCTATGAAGTGAACTAGCATTATAGGATGTGCTCTTTGATGGAGCATTATCCAGTCTGGCAATCTGGTACATCAGAAAGAATTCATAAAGAATTCACAGAGGGGAAAAAGACATTCAGAAGTGAGATATATAGAGGGCATTCTCTGACTTCCCAGGACTTACACAGCATAATGTGATTCACACAGAGGGGAAACACCATTCGAGTGGAACCTGTGTGAGGAAGCATTTTCCTATTCTTATGGACTGATCCGCACAAAGAATTCACACAGGGGAAAGGCAATATCAGTGTGATACATGTGATAACTCATTCTTATGCATTGTGAATTACAGACTATGATGTGAATATTGTTGAGACATTTACCATAACTTCACTTCCGAACCATCGTGGGAAGTCACCCTTAGAGTACATGACAATTTACTATTCTGGTCCAACCACTATGGAAAGACCATTCCAGTGTATGATATGTGATAAAGCATTGTCCACAGCAGGAGCACTTATTCAGCATAAACGAATTCACACGGGGGAGAAGCCTTTCAAGTGTGAGCAGTGTGGTAAAGCTTTCACACAGGCAGGAGCACTGAAACAACATAAAGTAATCCACACAGGGGAAAGACCATTTAAATGTGAGATATGTGAGAAAGCATTTTCCTGGTCTTCAGGTCTAAAAAATCATAAAAGAATTCACACAGGGGAAAGACCATTCAAGTGTGAGGTTTGTGGCAAGGCATTCCTATGTTTTTCACATCTGACAGCTCATAGAAGTACACACTTTATGGAAAGGCCCTTTAAGTGTCAACATTGCCATGAGACATTTACCACAGATTCACTTCTGATTCGGCATAAAAGTATTCACACAGGGGAAAGGCCATTCCAATGTGAGGTTTGTGGTAAAACATTCTCTCAGTCTTCAAATCTGACCTATCATAAAAGAATTCACACAGGGGAAAAAACATTTAAGTGTGATGTTTGTTGCAAGAATTTCTCCCAGTCTTCACATCTGGCAAGACATAGAAGTACACACACTGAGGAAAGACCCTTTCAGTGTGAACATTGTAACAAGACATTTAAGTTAAAGGGCAAATGCACCATCAGAAAGATTTAGGTTCAAAATGATCTTTTACATGTCACCTTTCAAATAAGACCTCCCCCGAACCTGTCCTCTTCAGCACTACTCAGTTATAGCTTACAGAAGTTCAGCAAGCAACAGTCCTGAGCCAGCTATACAGGGCCTCCATGCATCCCAAGATACACTCTGTTTTTGACACCTTCTAAGCACCAGCCTGTGTCACTAGTGCTTCAGAGATAGCAGTAGCAGAGAAGCCTGCATGGATTTCCCTTACTTGCTAATCTTTATTCCTGGCTCATCCCTGATCACAATTTTTGGAAGCAAATAAAACTTCAAGAAGTAAAACTTACATAGTATGGCAGAATTGAGCAATTCAGGAATTTGGAGGAATGGAAATATCTGACTCACCTAGGGAACTTCTCCCTTAGACCCACATGATCCTTTACTCAATGGTGCCAGGTTCTTTACTCAAAGATAGCATCTTGATAACAGGAAGTGAAGGAATACACATACTAATAAGTCCTACACTATTCCCATGAGTAACTGCTATCTGACACAAGTGTTGCAATTTCCTGTAAGTGATTAGCACAAACTGATTTCATAGCAATTAGGAAGTAATGGTTTCTACTCAACAATAAGCTACAAATCAAAGACAAGCCACATAGTACAACTTCCAAGGATTGTTGGAATATACAATAGGAAATTGAAAAAGTTCAATCTTTGGGAATTGTGACAACTTAATGAAAGCCAGTAATGAAAATCTAAGCAGGAAAGGGGAGCCCAGCCCCCTATTACTGCTATCTCTTAAGCACTAGTGACACAGGCAGGTGCTTAGAAGGTGTCAAAAACAGAGTGCATCTTGGGATGCATGGAGGCCCTGTATAGCTGCCTCGGGACTGTTGCTTGCTGAACTTCTGTAAGCTATAACTGAGAAGTGCTCACGAGGACAGGTTCAGGGGAGGTCTTATTTGAAAGGTGACATGTATACGCTCATTTTAAACCTAAATCATTCTGATGGTGCATTTGCCCTTTAAGGAGTATTCTTATTCGGCATTTAAAAATTCACATAGGGGAAAGACCACTCAAATGTGAGAAATTCCACTGTGAGATATGCAATGAAACATTTCCCAATCGTTCATCTAAAGTGCAGCATAGAAGAACTCACACAGAGGAAAGGCCATTCAAGTGTGATGTATGCGATAAAGCATATTTTCGGAGTTCACATCTAAAAGTTCATAAAAGAATTCACACAGAGGAAAGGCCATTCAAGTGTGATGTTTGCGATAAAGCATTTTTTCAGAGTCACTATCTAAAAGCTCATAAAAGAATTCACACAGAGGAAAGGCCATTCAAGTGTGATGTTTGCGATAAAGCATTTTTTCAGAGTTACAATCTAAAAGTGCATAAAATAATCCACACCGGGGAAATGCCATTCAAGTGTGATATATGCGATAAAGCATTTTCTCGGAGTGCCCATCTAAAAGAGCATAAAATAATCCACACAGGGGAAAGACCATTTAAGTGTGATATATGTGAGAGACTATTTTCCCACTCTTCAAGTCTGAAAGATCATAAAAGAATTCACACAGGGGAAAAGCCATTTAAATGTGATGTTTGTGGCAAGGCATTCTCCCAGTCTTCACATCTGACAACTCATAGAATTACACACACCAAGAAAAGACCCTTTCAGTGTGAAGATTGTAACAAGACCTTTAAATCAAATACTGTTCTTATTCAGCATGAGAAAATTCATACAGGGGAAAGACCATTCAAATGCGATTTATGTGATAAAGCATTCTATTACATTACACGTCTGACCTATCATAAAAGAATTCACACAGGGGAAAAGCCATTTAAATGTGATGTTTGTTTCAAGACATTCTCCCAGTCTTCAAGTCTGAAAACTCATAGAATTACACACACCGAGGAAAGACCCTTTCATTGTGAACATTGTAACAAGACATTTAAGTCAAATAATGGTCTTACTAAGCATGAAAGAATCCACACAGGGGAAAAACCTTTCAAATGTGAGGTTTGCGCCAAGGCATTCTCGCAGTCTTCAAGACTGACAAAACATAGAATTACACACACCAGGGAAAAACCCTTTCAGTGTGGACATTGTAACAAGACATTTAAGTCAAATATTGGTCTTATTCAGCATGAAAGTATTCACACAGCGGAAAGACCATTCAAATGTGAGGTTTGTGGCAAGGCTTTCTGCCTGTCTGGGAATCTGATAACTCATAGAATTACACACACCGAGGAAAGACCCTTTCAGTGTGAACATTGTAACAAGAAATTTAAGTTAAAGAGTATTCTTATTCAGCATGAAAGGATCCACACCGGGGAAAGACCATTCAAATGTGAGGTTTGTGGCAAGGCATTCTCCCTGTCTGGGAATCTGATAACTCATAGAATTACACACACCGAGGAAAGACCCTTTCAGTGTGAACACTGTAACAAGACATTTAAGTTAAAGAGTATTCTTATTCGGCATGAGAAAATTCACACAGGGGAAAGACCATTCAAATGTGAGGTTTGTGGCAAGGCATTCTCCCAGTCTTCACAACTGAGAAAACATAGGAATGCCCACTCTGTGGAAAGCCCCGTTCAGTGTGAACATTGCCATGAGACATTCACTACAACCTTACATCTACAACAGCATATGATGTCACACTTGGAGCAGACCCCTCATGCTTCAGGCCCAGAGTCAGTGGAACCACAGCAGTGGGTTGTTGTAAAAGGAGAGTGTGTTCCTGTAAAACAAGAAATGAAAGATGATACCAGCAGCTTATCCATTAAACAGGAAAATCAGGATGTATGATTCAAGACATTAACCACTCTTCATTGTCATTTTGTTAAAGGCATTTCAATAAATAGTTATCATATCAAAGCTATACGTGTTCACAAATACACACTAGGGTTGGGAATCGGTTGCAATTTCATAATCGATAATCAGTTACAGCCAACCGATCGATTATCGATCATAATCGGTTCATCACACTTTTTTCGGTAATTGGGAACATGTCTAGAGTGCAAAATTATGTAATAGACTATATGAAAATTGCTTGCTATTAGCCTATTATTAATTAAAAGATGAAGGTAAAGAATGTCAATAATAGATAAACATGCGCTAAATATAACTAAGTTTTTTAGCATGAAAAAAAAATTGGGCAGAACTTCGGTATGTCAGACCGCAATCTCGTTCCTAAGAATGAGATCAGAGATCATCCCCCCTTCCCACCACCATTGATCAAGGGCAGGGGCAAGAAACATGCATTATTTTTAAACCCATGTTATGTATCACAAAATCTATAGACCCCCCTGGTGGCATCCCAGGTTAGTGATATATTATATAATATTACCTTTTATCTCTGTTCCTGGTGTTCCAGATGCCTGGGTAAGGCTTGGGAAGTACCTGTTGTCTCTGTTCCTTTATTGTTTTTCAAACGTCTGATAACTTGAAGACATGAATTTGATACATGTGCACCTTTCGTAACACTCCTTAGAAAGAATGAAAGTGCACCAAATAAGCTCTCACGATCTGCTCCAGCTTGCATCCCCAACATGCATGATTTGGATTGGTACCTGAATGTCAGTACATGCTTCATAAGACCAATACTTTTTCTACATTTTGGAGCACTTTTACTTCCTTTTCATGTGTTTTGGAGTTTATAGTTTCATAGCGAGAAAGCTGACAACTTGCCAGTCTTTTAGTTTCATGTTTCGCCGCTAGGTGTCGTATTTTCCGATTATTATCGATAACCAGTTTCATAATCGATAAATCATTATGAAAGACGCAACCGAGTAAGCGTCGATTATAATCGATGATCGTCCCAACACTAATACACACACACACACATATATATATATATTTATATACAGGTGAACTTGCACATGACAGACTGGATGGGACCAGGAAAATTGGTATGTCATTTGCATTTATACCTCACGTGAAAATCCTAAGCCGTGATTGGCTTACAAAGGTTGGCCATTCCATCATGTCCACCGGCGAAATGTCCACCGGCAAAACGTCCACCGGCAAAACGTCCACCGGCAAAACGTCCACCGTTCTCACTGGATCTACCGGCAGTCATTGTTGTTTTCAATGATATTTTACGTAATTGGGGTTGGTTCGGTATAATAAAACAAATATGTCATGCCAGTGTGGGTGTCCTCATGGAATGTCTCCCCTCAGGTGGTTTTCCCTCGGGCTCCACCCTCGGGAAATCCATCCTCCCTCTGGGAGACATTCCATCAGGATACCCACAATGGCATGGCATATTTGTATAATGACACATACTTGATATGCATGGGACTGGGACTAAGCATATCATCCTTCATTGCCAAAAGACTGTCGTACAGTGGTCCGTCATATGCAAGTTTGCCTGTATATATATATATATATATATATATATATATATATATATATATATATATATATATATATATATATATATATATATATATATATATATATATATATATATATATATATATATATATATATATATATATATATATATATATATATATATATATATATATATATTAGGAGTGTGATCAGTATCCAAGGTTTGGAATCGGAATCGGTAAAAAAAAGGTTCCGATTCTTTCCGATTCCGATTCCTATCGACGTATATATGGGAAAGAATCATAGCATTTAGGTTTAAAAGTGTATCAGATGCTACACTGTTTTAACATTCCCATGCTAATAATTTCGTTTTTAGGTAGTAGATTAGATTACCTGGTGCACTGAGCTACTGACTGGCATTGTCTCATTACTTTGTCATTTTATTGCATTGCAATAATATGACACAAGTAAGAGTCGATTAGTATCAACATTTTGCCGATTCCGGAATGAGATTTCATAGCGATCTTTTCCATGGGATCGTCGATACCATCCGATTCCTTGGTATCGATTACACAACTAATATATATATATATATATATATATATATATATATATTTATATATATATTTATATATATATATATATATATATATATATATATATATATATATATATATATATATATTTATAAACCAATAAACAAGTGACGACGCACCACGCTTTTGGAATGAGCTCCCTGACAACATCAAGGCTGCTGATAGTGTGCAAAACTTCAAGAAACAGCTGAAAACATTGCTATTTCGAAAGGGGTTTATTTGACTATATGGACCATGAACATCTGTCCACTGCCTATTCTTTAAAGTGCTTTTGAACATTATAGGTGTTAAGGGCGCTATATCAAATATCAATTATTATTATTATTATTATTATTATTATTATTATTATTATCATTACTATTGTACTGTATGTAGCTATCGCAATGTACAACCATATTCATAATCTGACAAGCAAGAAATGTGTATCACTATTTTGTTATTACTTATGTGTTATCATTATATGCCAGGTGCTACCCTAGGTCATTTCTGGTCTGGATCTCTGAGTTCAGAATTAGAAAGCATTTTTTTTTATCTAGATCTATGCCAAGTTAGTGGAAGTGTCAATGTAGCTTCCATTGAAAAATTGGCTTAAAAGAACTTTTGAGGTTTTTGGATCTACAATTTAAAACAAATGATATTGAAAACCATGAAATTTCTTGTGTTAGCTTAGTCCATTTATAAATGGGTTAAGCTAACACATCTATAGATTTTGTAGTATATAATATGGGTTTAAAAATAATGCGTGTTTCCTGCCACTGTCCTTTGTATTGGTGGCGTGGGAATGGGGGGAAGAACTAAAACAAGCAGTGGGATCTCAATGTAAAATGTGTTCACTAGAATAATGTAAATCCTTTTAACTCACCAACATTTTTAATTTGGCTCAGACCATCTGATTGTAATAAGGAAAATGTCTTAGGTGGGGGGGGGGGGGGTGATATAAAAGTGGTTAGAGGGTAGTCAAATTTATATAAGGGATTCAAATTTATTAATGCCATTAAGAAAACACACTTTTATTGGATGATAGAAGATAGAAGTGTGCTGCCTGGCCCCAGTGGACAGGTATTCACAAGTTGGACTGACAAAACTTCACTTAGACGTAGCTTTCTTGCCTGCTACAGACTACCATGGTGGACTATGTTCATTGCCTGTGTCGCTGCAGAGGATGGCAGACATAATCCAATGTCACAAATCAGAAATGCATTCCCAGCTTGTCCCCTTCCTGATGTCACACAAATATTCTAGTTGTTCGCTGTTCCACCGTCACTGACTGATTGAATTGACAAAATGTCGCTAACAATTTATAGAGCAGAAGAATTTATAGCTAATTCAAGCTAACAATGTGCATTAGTAGTTCAGGAGTATAGTCCATTCACTCTGCACAAAAGATTGATAGACCCTACAGGTGGACGTGTGACCTCGACATGTCCACTTGTAAAGTATACAGATGGGTTCTGCCAATAGGCCAGTAAGTTTTCTGGGTCACAGAGTAGGGAGGCTCGCCAGGGGTATCATATCTCAAGTACCACAATCTCTACATCTAATTTTAGACTACTACTACTACTTCATGTACCAATTGCCCCTTTAGTTCCCCCTATGTTCTAGTTCTCCACACTCAGTGACTGCTAACCACAACTGACCCAGATTTCTATAATTGGACAGGTGAGCTTGAACTGAACACCAGTAGAGAACAAACCTGTTCTTACAGGCACACACTTGAAACTTACAAAACCATTCACTTTGCACATTGTTAGCTAGAATTAGCAATAATTGTATCACAAGTTATTGTAGTAAATGATCAACATGATCCAAACCATCAATGGTTGTTTGTTTTTAATTTGCTCTTTGCCCATTGAACATATTCATTTTCTCCTTGTATTACATGTAAAGACTTAAAAGATGCATTTATAAATCAGTATTTTAATGGGTTGGCTTTGTTAACACAAGATTAATTTATTCCATCTTTAAACATGAAAGAGAAGTTGGGTGATGATTTCATTTAGATACTGATGTAGCTGTCTGGCCAGTTAGCTCTCAATAGTTGACAAATGAAGGCATTATGAACAACTCTTTTGCCACTGGACTTAAGTGTTGAGTGAGTAGTTCTTCATAACCTGGGAAGAAATATGACAAACAAGCCTAACAGTGCATACACATTTTCAGCAACCATCAACTTCATTAAAACATTGAAAAGCAATTCAACAGTGCTAACTTAATATTTTTATAAAAGTAGATAAAGCATGCTACTACAGTAAACTGTCAGTAATGAATTATACCCTGTTCCGAAAAAGGTTTGGCTTCATTTTGGCAACAATTAAAAATGGACAGAGCATTGTGGATAGCAGTGGATTAGATCAAAGAGTCTGACCTGTGGCCGCAGGTCTGAAGAAGACCAGAGTCAGTGATCAGGGATGAAGGCAGTCAACAGAGGCTTTGTTTGTGATCCCAGGGGAACCAAACTCATGGTAACCCTGGTCTACATGAGGAAATGTTGAAAGGCCAGCTAACAAATCCATTCCTACTGCTACCAGTAATATTATGTATATATATATATATACACACACACACACACATATATATATATATATATATATATATATATATATATATATATATATATATGTATATATATATATATATATATATATATATATATATATATATATGTATATATATATATATATATATATATGTATATATTATATCTGATATCTAGCATTATTTTCCCAATTTATGAGGGCTTACCACATAAAAATGGCAAGGACAATATGGCTTACAAAGAGATATACATTTCCCAGTAAAAATACATGCACAGGTCTGAGGCATGGACGCCTTGGGATCAGGTCAAAACATTTACATCTCAAGGGTCTTGACAATTGGAATATCCTCTTAAAATTTTCTCCAGCTTAAAGTTATGATCCATCTATGTAGAGGAAAGCGAATTTTAGTGAAATTCTCTGAAACTCAGTTTTACTCTATCAGAGGACCAATAAGTAACTGATACATATCGTAGAGAGTTTAAATTAAGGCTCAAAGTAACGATCAATGAATAGAGAGAGCAAAGTACATTTCTCTGAACTCCTTAAATGCACTCTATTTGAGGACCAATAAGTAACAGCGATATATATATATATATATATATATATATATATATATATATATATATATATATATATATATATATATATATACACACACACATATATATATATATATATATATATATATATATATATATATATATATATATGTATATATACATATATATATATATATATATATATATAAATATATATATATATATATATATATATATACATATACATATATATATATATATATATATATATATACATACATATATATATATATATATATATATATATATATATATATATATACTGTAAAACCCATTATTTAGCGCTCCTTTTAATTTCATGCATTTTGCGCTAGGTGATAATAACGCGTTTACAACAGAGTTACAGAGTTTGTTAGACTCTATAATGAATTTAGTGTGTGCGACGACAACTTTTTAAATGATCCTTTTACTTTAGAGGAAATTAAAACCCGATAAGAAATCTAAATCTAGGGAAGGCCCCCGGAGCTGATATGGTTTCTTCTGAACATATCATCTATGCAGGTGAGTGTATTGAACATGTCCTTCTGTTCTTATATAATGGTATCGTCAATCTCAAATATATCCCGGCGTGCTTCAGAGTTGGGGTTCAAATACCTCTTTTTAAGGGAAAAGATTTGGATATTTTGGACCCCAATAACTACCGCGGGATAACGCTTCTTTCAACATTTCATAAAATTTTTGAAATTCTGGTCTGGAATAGACTTAAGTACTGGTGGACTGACGAAAATGTTATTTCTGAATTACAAGGAGCGTGCAAAACCGGTTTGTCATGCGTCCACACGGCGTTTGTTTTACAGGAGACTTTGGCCGCGTCAATGGAGGACAATGAGCAATGCTTCTTGGCCTTCTTTGACGTGGCTAAAGCCTTCGATACAGTCTGGACGGATGGTCTCTTTAGACAGGTATATGATCTTGGCATAACTGACAAGACCTGGAGACTTCTTTACCGAGGCTATGTTAAATTCCAATGTCGGGTCCGAATCAACTGTCAATTCTCAGAACCATACGTATTATTTTGTGGGATCCATCAAGGTGGATACCTTTCACTTTTAAAATACACTATCTTTATTAATTCTCTTCTGGTGAGTCTGCGTGACCCTGGGCTATGCGTCAAAGTATATAGGACCCCAAGTAACCCCTTGGGGTATGCAGCTGCATGCTGTATTACGAAACGTAAGACGGATGCAGTGATGGATGCTGTGTACCAACATGGGTGTACTTGGAGGTACGACTTTAATGCGCGTAAAAGTGGAGTTCTTGTTTTTGGAGAGAGTGCCCGTGAACGACAAATTAATGCTCGAAACAGAACTTTCAAACTAGGTCCGGCAAAAGTTAAGGAAGTCACTGAGTACGACCATGTGGGCGTCAGGACCTCAGTGGATAGTTACAATTGCTCGGGTTTAGAAGACAGGATAGGAAAAGCGAGAAGAGCTTTAAACGCAATTTCTGGCCTGGGAATTCGTAAGAACGGTTTAAATATGTCAACCTGCAACGTGATTTTCTGGACTATTGTAGTCCCGATAGCGCTTTTTGGTTGTGAACTGTGGCAGATGGACTGGCACAGTATACATATTCTCGAGTCCTTCCAAATATACGCCGGGAAGAGGCTCCAACGTTTCCACCCAAGGTCCCCAAACGTATGTAGTTTTATCGGACTTGGATGGATGCGACTTTCCCGAATAGTCCAGGTGAGGAAACTTCTTTTTATACGTTCAATTATGGTACTCGATGATAATAACCTGTCAAAGAAGATTTTTGTTGAACGAGCTGCAAAGGTTTTTGAAAATGAAAATGAGCACCCCCTTTCTGAAGAATGGAGCATAGTCACTGACCTACTGCACACGGCGGATATTTTCAATCTCACAAATGAAATAAAGAACATGGTTTTAAGGGGCCAATTCTACCCTAAAAGTCTATGGAAAACCATGGTATGGGAAAGAGGATGGTCTTTGGAGGACACTTTTTGGCGCCTAGAGGCTAGGCTACACAAAGAGCTTGACCTAATTCTTAGAGTGTGTCCGGAGACTTGGTTCCTTATTTGGTGGAACCTTTCAAACAAATTCCCTGACATGATTATGATTTGCGAAACTATGGCCCCTATCCTGTGCCATGCTAGCCTTTTAAAATGTGACGACATTCGCCTCAAGAATCTGGTAACAGGGTCTGTTCACTATGTGATCTATATTCTGTGGAAAATGCTTCACATATTATTATGCAATGCCCAGGCACGCAACACCTCCGTAATAATATGTTTACTGAACTTGAATCGCACCACGACATACGTAGCGTTTTGAGGGCCAATGCAAATGACGTCATGTCAATATGTTTAGGAAAATGCCCTGATGACAACTACTCCGAAGTCATGGTCAATTTATGGTGTATATTGGGGAGACACATAAATACTATGTATAGATATGTGCTAAACCAGCGCAAAGGAATAGGTTAATTGTGGGTACCGTTTTGGACAGGTTTAACGGACCCCGGACCTTTTCCGAACTGGATTTGAGCAAATTCTTAAAACCTCTTACCAAAAACTCGACGATCACACACTTTTGGTTAAGAGGGTTAAAACAACTCATCTAAATTTCTTCTTTTCTCTTTTACTAACCAATCAATTATTCCTCTGTGCTGTTTAGTTCCTGTTTTTTGTCTTTATTTCCTAATGTTCCTTGAATTCCTTTGGGATTCCTTTTCTTAGATATATTATTTGTATATTTTTATGTTCGATATATATCTGTACACTTTGTAATATCCTTACAGTCAATAAAGTATATATATATATATATTACTGGCGCTGATTTACGTTCAAAATAGCATAACAATGCCCAATCTAGCGATAATACAATTGATGCGCATAATTGAATGGCCGCCATCAGATTCAGACGGCAGTTACGTGAAAATAAATGTACGTGGTAATAAAGGGTTTTACAGTATATATATATATATATATATATATATATATATATATATATATATATATATATATATATATATATATATATATATATATATACACAATGATTTATATATAGAGAGTTTGAGTTGAGGCTTAGACCAATTCCTGGGTAATTTGAAGCTAGCAGATCTCATGCGTGATCTGGGTTGTAGGTCACAGCAGGGGATCGAATTATATACCCTGCTTTCAGCCACTAGGCATGCTCTATTTTTTCAGACCGGTCCTTATTGACCCTTATTAATGCTTGCTTTAGATTGTCCAATCAGCAATCAGGATTTGTACCATGTGACTGGTCATTAAATCCCCATAATGCCCTGTGACGCAGGGCATTAAATGTCACCTCATAATGCCCTCCAGAGCTTATTGTTGGTCTGCACACTATATATCACAAGATATTATTAACTAGACCACAAGACACGTCGTATGCAAGTAAGCAATAATAAAAACCTTAATAACTTTTCACCAGGGCAGTATGTGTATTAAATGTGCACCTTCAGGCCTCCTGACCAGACCTCGGGCCTTTTGCCCTCGGTCTGACCAGTATGCCTTCAGGCGCACATTAAATACACATACTGCCCTGGTGAACAGTCATTAAGGCTTTATTAATGTTGAAAACTAATTACACTGTAGGCGCAGGACAACAGCCGTTACAGTCACACTGCTCATTGGGCCTAATGTGATTGTTTGATACTAAGTAATTGAACTCCCCCCACCCCCCCCCCCCCCCCCTGCATTATCTCCCCTACCTACTCTCTGGTTAGGGTTGGCTTTTGCTCATTTATCAATCCTTACTTTCTTCAATCACTGCACTGTGCTCAACATAACAGAATTGAAAACGTACGACAGATAATATTCGACTAGGACTGTTAAACTTGGCTAACTCTTAGACAACATAGCAATCTGAATCCTTAAGATATTTCCTGTTACAAGAGTTGCATTCAACATGTCCATGTTATCAGAATAGATTCACTTTGTATAGATCCAGGCTGATATTGTTGTAATAAAGGCACACATAAAAGTGCCACCTCATGATAACGTTTTTAACTAGTTGTCGCATGTCGGCAACTAATGTTACTGTGCTCCAGGATAGGTTGTTAGTGCTCCAGCATTCATGTACTTGGAAAAAGAGGAATATAAGGAAGAAAGCAAGGAATTGGTTTTATGTCACTTACAACAGCCCAGGTCATATCACGACGAGATAAAAACCAGAACTTCTCTTTATAGTCTGTGAGCTGACGTTCGAAACCCAACCCCCCCCCCCCCCCCCCCCCCCCCCCTCCTGGGGAATTTTGGAGACCTATATTTCCAAAGACCTTATACTCTCCTATGTGGCACGAAAATGTCCTATGCATTCCTTCTGATAATGGATGGGGCTCCCTCACATTTGTCAGACTGTCAAAATCATTAAGCAAGAAGAATGCAAGCAACAGGAAAACAGCATCATGTCACAAAAGAGGTTTGATACTGCACATAGGGTCACTTTCTCAAAATAACTTAACTTCTGACACTGAAATTTAGATTTAAAGCAATTTTTGGTAAAATTCAGTAGTCCCAGCCAAGTTGAAAAGTCCCAGTTGGTTCAGCCCCAACAGCAGTCTATCCTGATCCTCTGACCGTGTTAAAATCACACTCTGGCATTGACTTACTACATTTATTGTAATAAAACTACATTTTGAGACCTTTGGCCTTCTAGATTAACTTCTGAATAGGGATGAACTGAAATAAAACAATTGATATGTATCCAGCTATGACTTATTTCAATTGTAGAACACCTGCAGGCTCACATGCTAGCTTTAAATACCTTCTCAGTAGTCATATTGTTTTTTTTATCTGTGATTTCTAACCTTAAACTGGATTTTTAGCAAATTTTGGTGAAATTTTGTTGTCCCAGGCAATCAGGATTTGTCATTTTCAAAGTACTTCTAGTACCAAACGTGTTAAGTGAACATTTAAGATTTAAAAAAATATCTTTCACCATTTTAAGCTATTTTTCGGTTATTTTTTCAACATAGGGGAAGGGGAAAAGAAGGTCCTGTAAAATCATGCCCAAACAACCAATGGAGCTAATTTTTGTTTTATTAGGCAGATAAGAGGTTGCTTGGAATTTAGGTATATAATATGGGGTGGTTTTGTACTCAGACCATAGGCATAAGCCAACGCATAGAAGTGAAAAAAAGAAATATATGAAATAAAAACCATAGATAGTATCCAGTCGTCTGTAATAAGGTAATGTATTATTAGCGTATTTCAGGCGACTGGAGACTTTTTATGGTTTTTAACTGTTTAATGCCCAAGGCCAGACAGACTATTCATATAACCAGCATGAGCCGCTGGAGCAGACGCGTTCACACAAACTGAACTCGCCTCTGAGTATTCACAAATAATGATTACTCCCCGTCTTAGAGTAGAACCAGATCCGATCAAAGATGGCGGCAGAGGAATTTACCGCCATCGCATCTCGTTGACTTTGGGTTTGTGTCGCTTTTCAGGTAATAATAAGCGCTATTTCATGTTCTGTATTGCTTGACGATCTAGTTAAGAAACGGTAATTAGGTCAACTTTACAGCTCATGGAGTAAGATACCGAGTTACATGGGCCTGAAAATCTAAGTCTGATCAGAGAAATACATCCCCTTGAACCGCAACGCCATAGGCACAGCATGCTAGTACCTAGGGTATGTGCGCCTCGGGTTACGCGGTGTAGCCTTGGTCACGTGATCTGATCTGTGCAATTAGCATGCAGCATCCTTTCTAGGTCAGATAGTTGCCAAGGAGATGGGAGGCAGCGAAATTTGATGATGCATGCACAGTGCCCACTCCCGGTCTACTACTCTCAGGTCTGATGAAGGGTTGGAATTTGAAAAATTCGGTTATCGTAACTTTATGCCATTTTATTGCCTGGGTAGTTGTAAGTTGTCGGGGAAGGTGATCTTGTACCTCGGACACGTACCAGAGTTGTTCAGACTGGTTCAAAGGATATTGCAATCATAAGGTGCGCATCAAGGATTTGAGAATTTAGTTCTGAAAAGTGACACTGGTGGCGCCACTAATACTTAGTACTGAGTCAAGATGAATTTAACAATGTTGACCTCGATAATTCTAATCTTAATAGTCCTTTTACTATAGAAGAATTAAAAAAGGGTATCAAATCCCTCAAAAATGGGAAGGCCAGCGGGCATGACAAAATAGTCAATGAGATGCTTAAGTCAAGTAATGATATGATGATATCAGCATATGTAAAACTCTTTAACATAATACTCGATACCTGAGATGAGTAGACCGGGATCGGGCACTGTCCATGCATCATCAAATGTCGCTGCCTCCCATCTCCTTGGCAACTATCTGACCTAGAAAGGATGCTGCATGCTAATTAAACAGATCAGATCACGTGACCAAGGCTACACCGCGTAACCCGAGGCGCACATACCCTATGTGCTAGCATGCTGTGCCTATGGCGTTGCGGTTCAAGGGGATGTATTTCTCTGTCGATACTGGTCACATACCTGATAACTGGACTATCGGAATAATTAAGCCTATTTTCAAAAATAAGGGTAGTAAAAATGATACAGATAATTACAGAGGAATTACTCTCCTAAGCTGTCTGGGTAAATTGTTTACAGCAACATTAAATACGAGGCTCACAAACTTCCTAGAGGATAACATGCTTCTGCTTGAAAACCAGGCAGGGTTCCACAGTGAATATTCTACAAATGACCGTATGTTTGCCCTGCAAAGTATCATTGACCTGTACCTGAGCTCAGGTAGAAGATTGTTTTGTGCATTTGTTGATTATCGAAAAGCATTTGACACAGTCAATAGAACTGCTTTATGAAACTACTTTCTTATAACATCTCTGGTAAAATATTCCGGGCAATAACAAACTTATACAAAGCGACAAAGTCATGTATATCACATAAGGGTAAAATGTCCAGTTTCTTCTACTCGAATGTAGGGGTAAGACAAGGTGAAAACCTTTCTCCCTTGTTGTTTGCTATATTTTTAAATGATATGGAAGACTTTTTCAGACAACACAATGGAGGTACTTCCCTAAAACTAATCGAAAAACTTGACAAAGATAGCAGAAATGGGGAGTTTGATACATTTCTAAAACTCGTTGTACTCATGTTCGCCGATGACACAATATTATTGGCTGATAATGAAGTAGACATGCAGAAACTTCTTGACTCACTCCATGCTTTTTGTGAACATAATAAATTGCAAGTAAACACTGATAAAACAAAAGTCATGGTATTTACACGATCAAAGGTTATATTAAAGAATTTGACCACATTTAAAATGGGAGGCACAAATCTAGAGAGGGTGGAAGCAGGGTCTTAGCCAGGATTTCAAAAATGCCTGTCCAAAACAGCTATTCTAAAATTTCTGCCCGTCCAGAATAGGTTACTAATCTACTTCAAATCCTTATACAAACTACATTTAACAGCCTATTGTGCCAAAAAGGGCATTTTACACTTCAGACACAGGGCTCGACAAATAGCATAGTCCCATCTCCCGGGAGATCTGAATTCCACAAACAGCCCTGTCGGGCTACCTAAAGATGGATTCAGGTAGTCCCACTAGACTACCTGAATCCTGAGGAAGTTCCCACTAAAATGCTACAAAACGGTAGCTAAACAAAGAAAAATATAGCATCCCTTAAGCATGCAACTTACAAAATACAAGAAAAAAGCATGTGTCTGTAACTAATATGAATAGAGGGAAAAAGAACCTTTTTGCCTTTTTGGAATAAATGGCGGGGCTACCTAAAATGCTGGCGGGACTACCTGATTTTGGGTTCAGGTAGCCCCGTCAGCCTACCTGGTCCATCTGAGAACCGTCGAGCCCTGAGACATGTCAGAGAAGATGGTTTGTTATGAAACTATTTGGTTATTGAACTCAAAAAGACAAAATTGAAAATTCTTCATAGAAAATTTTGCCTGTCCAAAAAGGAGGTTTTCAGGAAACTACCTGTCCAAAAGACAGGTAGGACGGGTCCTGGCTAAGTCCCTGGGTGGAAGAATATAACTATCTGGGAATGTTATTTACTTGGAATGGGAAATTCACCAAAGCAAAAGCAAAATTAGCAGTTAAAGCCACTAGAGCCATGTACTCAGTGATACAAAATGGGCGTAAGCTCAACCTACCGGTAGGCATGTTATTAAAACTATTTGACTCATGTGTGGCACCCATTCTTTTATATGGAGCTGAAACCTGGGGCTTTGATAACATGGATGTCATAGAAAATGTACACACCAGGTTCTGTAAAATAATAACAAAAAAGAGTAAATATTGCCATAATTCCTTTATTTATGGTGAATTAGGGCGATTCCCTCTGCAAATTACAGCCACAATTAGAGTACTTAATTACTGGAACAGAGTGATTAATGGCAAGAAAGACAAAGTATGCTTCCTTATATATAACATGATGAAACATCTTAACTGTATAGGCAAATACACCTCACCATGGTTAGGATATGTTAAAAGTACACTAGAGAATTGCGGATTGAACAGTGTTTGGATATCTCATGTACAAAGTGGCTCAGGGGTGTCCAGTGAGTGTGTTAAAAGAATATTGCAAGATCAGTTTCTGCAGAAATGGTCGAGCAGAATCTCAGTAGAGGAAGATTTTTCCTCATATAGAATTTATAAAAATGTACATGAATTTGAGGAATACGTAGATCTATTACCAGAATACCTAAAATACTACTTGACTTCAGAACTGGATCTCAAAAATTGCCTGTTAATTGTAGATCCAAATTATCAATACCAAGGCAAGAGCGCATCTGCACTAAGTGCAGAAAAAGACTTATGGGTGATGAATTTCATTTCCTATTTGAATGTAATGTTCTTGAAAAACTTAGGATATTAGTTATACCAAAATACTATAGAACTAGATGTAGCACTTTAAAGATGACTCAATTATTAAATACAAATGATAGAAAGTTGTTGATGAAAGTTGCCAAATTTGTTCACTTAGGCATGAAGGAGTACACATCTCTTCCAGATGTAAGTGAAATCATTGATACTGCTGATTTAAGCTGTCTCTATACTTAGTTATGACAGCAAACAAATACATTCCATGTATACTATTGACACGCATATCTTTATGGGTGTACCGTGTATGTATATTTTTGTAATACTGACAATATTGTTAATGGTTATATTTTTTCTAATGATATTATTGTATTTCCTAGATATGTACCGTAGATTGCGGTTAGAGAGTAATAAAGTTTGTATTCGTATTCGTATTCGTACTGAAAACGGCTCGATCAAGCACATGTTAGCATCTAAGCCAAAATATTTTTTCATCCGTAGCACATCATGCCTTATATTGCTAGAAAGCTGGTTATTTCTAGTTTCAGAATATCTTTGTTTTGTTTGTTTGTGTCCGCAAATAAAAAAAGTTATGGATGTTTGAGTTAATGGTGTCCACGTTTTATCAAAATGAGACATCAGCATTCATTTTTGCTATCTGATTCATTAACACCATACTTTCCTTTGGATGATAAAATCAACTCAAATTTAGGCTTAAACTAGGTTTTTGGAGGTCCTCCTCTAATCACTCGACAAAAAATTGTATTTGGAAACTTGAAAAGTGTTTTTTGTGGAAGTTGAAAATTGGGATACTTGTGACTCCGTCACATGTGACTCCGTCACACAAAAAACATGTTTTTTTAATTTTTCTCATATAGAAAATTGGACTAAAATGCTCAAAACTCAATAAAAACAGGTAAATTGGATGTGATGAATGATGAAATAGCTATTTTGGAAAAATTTGATTATTATGGTAGTTTTTGAACTAGGTAAAAATCAGTGACTCCGTCATGTGACGGAGTCACAGCTTATGTCATGCAGGATATTAGGAAGAATAAATGAGGGAAACATCAACCTCTGCAATAAAAAGGCTTCTAATGGTTTGATGATAACAATTTTGAGCTACTAAGATGTTATCAACTAGTATAGAGATCATTACTTTGACTCAAAAATGGTCTTGTCAGTGGGAACAAGTGTATTTAGGTACTGATGTACTCTTGATGTATACATCACTTCATACCTGAGATATAGCTGTCATAAAGATGTGATCTGAGTGAACTATAGTTACTTTTTCATAGCTTAACCCTTTGTAAGCAAGTAGGATGAGATATGGTATCAATTTATTTCTTATTATGCATCTCTTTTCTGTGTTAGTAGCTCTGGAAATGACCTTTCTCTGAGGTCTGTACCATACCATAGCATTAAGATGACAGTTCCAATAGACAGGAGACTTGCCCTATGCATTTTCCAGATGATAGTGCTCAGTAAATAAGCCTATTTCTCAATTGTATATACATATACAGTACCATAGCTTCAATAGATTTTTCCTTGAAAAGTGTTGTCTGGAACTACAAAACATTTGAAAATCACTGAAAGAAAGCTGTTGGTTTTGTATTAATGGCTATAACATTTTTTTTTCTTGAATTTTTTCAAAAATAAAAGTACATGTAAATATCAAAAAGTTGGCAAATCGTTTTAGTTGTCACAAGTATGAATAGGTTGAGAAAAGATGCTTATCCAAAACTCTTTATAGTTATGTGTTTCCTTGCATTGCCTTAATAAAGCAAGCACATTTCTATAAATAATTCTGTTCCCCAGTTTTTCACATCTTCATAACTTACAACAGGATAGTTCCAAAATCCATACCCAATTGTCTTAACCTATAGCTCTAAATTATCCTATTCTTCAGTTCTTTACAGTACCATAGCTTTGATGTCCCAAAATACATGATGTTCTCCTAACTCGTGGCATTGGCTTAATATAGCAAAGTTCTTTTAGTCAGTTTATTCCATGGTTACACAGGTCCATAGCTTCATACATGATGCAGTGACAAAACATGATATTTTCCTGTCTCATTGTATTGTCTTAATCTGCTGATGCGGATTGCCTTTACTCCAGTGCCACACCTTTCAAGGGCAGTACAGGATATACTTGCCAAATTGCAATCCCCTGGTCTGGGCCGTCTGGCTTCTGACCAGTAAGTACATCCCTGTCTGGAGCCTCAGCTATTAGTACAGGATATCAACCCAATAAACACATGCCACAATGCGTACACTGCTTTTGTTTCTCAGTTATGTATTTTAGGAAGTGAGAAGATGTAAAGGGGCTATGAGTAGATATCAAACCTCTCACCCTCTGTCAATGTAACTACCTCAAGAGTCAAGACGGAAAGAATTTCTATGGCAAAATACCTAAACTGTTCAGAGAATATACTATCTGTATTGTTGAGTTTTTCAAAATGTGTTTCATCTTTGTTGAGTGTTAATGTTCATTTAAACTTTAAATTTCAATGAGACACATAAATTTCCAAAAAAGTTGATAATTAATGGCCAATTAGAAGAAAACCCATCATTTGCACTATCAGTGTGACTCCGTCACAGTGGGCAGATGTGACTCCATCACAAGACTTTGTCTGACATTTTGCTCAATAAAATCATTATTGGAGATCATTTTTACTAAATATTTAGTTTTCTCATAGAAAACAATATTTCAAAACATACCATCTAAGAAAACTTTGAAAATTCTGAAAAGAACAGCATGTTATGGGGTTTTGAATTAAAGGGCTAAAATCAGGTGCTAATTTCCAGTGACTCCGTCACAGGCAACAAATTTCCACTTTTTGGCATTAAAAACTTTTTAAGTAAAATTATCTCTTCTATAATATGAAAGTAAAAGTGGAGACCTTTATAATGATGTATAGTATGATTGGCTAGCTTTATGGCTTAATGGGGAAAATTCCTGACAACTGCAATTTTGTGACTCCGTCACAGCTTGATCGAGCCCACCAGGGGTCTACTGCATGAAATAAAAAAATAAACAATGGGTTCCATAAGAGCCGGGTTGGCAGTAGCATGCATACATATAACCCTTGCTGATAGTTAATATTAAGCCTTACTGTATGCAATAATATGCCGAGAAAGCAAAGCTTAAAATGCTCGCGCAGCTCAGTGATATATCTGCATTCCCCTTCAAACGCAGTCAAAATGTTAAGAATGTGTTATCCGTGCCGTCATTCTTTACTTGTACTTAGCGGAAACATATTTGAAGCCCCATGAGATGAGCTTTATAATTGTGCATTAACCACAGTCCACACAGTATGAGTGTCGAATGACTGAAAATATGGCATAAAAATTACTACGATTTCAACATGTTGCAAAATCGTCATTTTGAAACAGATTTCTACTAGAAATGAGAGACAAGTAGAATTAATTATGGCGGTTCTAACAATCTAAAACTGTATTGAAATTGCTCCACGGAGAGACAGAAATTCATGGTTGCAGTGTTCCTCCACTGGTGCTCGTGTCAACATCTCATGGTGCCACTATCGTTGTGCATGGCAGGATTTCGCTGATGTAATTTTTGTGCCATATTCTGCCGATAAAGAGCACCATTTTTTGAGTGGTCTTCGGCAGGCAAAATGGTATTTTGATACAATTTAACAGAAACAATCCATATTTTTTATTTGATTGAGTAATACTTAAAACATGAAAAGATCTGGCTGAAAAATGTGCTTTTAAAGAAAAAAGTGATTTTCATTTTGTGCGAGATTATCGTCAAGCGAGATGAGACAATCAGACAGAAGTTGCGGACGGTAAAAAACTGGCGTCAGTGTGTACTGTGATTGCCGCTGCGCGAGTTTATATTATACCTTACTATATATGCAACAATATTTTATTGTAGATGTTCGGTGTTGCACTTGTAAGGTTCAATGCCATCCTCTAATCTTATGTTAGCAGAGATGGTTTAACATAGAAACCCTAAAATCTAAATGGAAACCAAAGTTTGGCTTCTTTGTCAAAAAGGTGTCATTAATTCACATGATATGCCTTCTTCCAGCAAATATTCTGGATTTTCATGAGGGTCTTAGCCAGGAATAAGAAACTGGGTGCCTAAAATTGGCCACTGTAAAATTTTTGGGCATCCAAATTTTTAAGGGGGACCACAATAAACTCAGATTTCAACCATAAACATGTATATATTTATCAAAATAAGGCATGATATCCTTATGTAAGGTCATGGGAATTATATGATGATGAAAAAATTGAGAATATGCTTGAGATTGACATTTTAAGAAATTCCTCTCAAAAGAATTTGGGTGTCCTGATGGGTGCTTTTTAAGGGTTTGGGTGTCCAACAAGACACCCAGACGCCCTGCTGGCTAAGACCATGTAAATTTCATCACATAAACAGTTTAATTCTATTTAGGTTAATAATATACTTGTTGTATTAGAATTAATCTGAATTTCAAATTAAAGTCATTCCGTAAACTTTACTGCTTTAACCAAGAAATATGGTGACCATTTACAACTTGTCCAACTTGACCGCCGGTTGGAAGTGAAAAGTCTGATAGATGGCACTGCCGTATGCTGGGTTACTGCCACTGCAATGCCCTTATGTAGCATTTCATTTTTGTGTGAATTGATTGGCCAACAGTAGGCCACCAGCCCTTATGTTGCATTATAAGATGCATGTTTTTTTTAAGTGAAATGTGAGACAACTTAACATCCTCAAACTTTCCGTTTCCAATAGAAATATTGCATTCTAGTTTTGTAGATAAAAAAAATGAAACCAAAAACCACTTTTAAAACACACCCCTTTCTTTTGGATTGTACATGTATACATGCCTCTGGTTCTACTTATCAATGTTCACAGTACAGGCTTAAAACAGTGTCACTAAGCTCTGCAAAATGAGTTATTTAAGTGGATACCATTTACAAAGTATCAAGTGTCTGATATATGTGAATATGGTCAGAACTTGCACTATTTTAGATCCAAATGGGTGGGATGAAACCTTAAGGTCTCTCTACCGAGGTAGTGAACTCCATTACTTAAAGTCTAATCAGTCAAAAAGAGGCTGACTCAATAAAAAAAATCTACACTTCACGTAGCAAAACTTTCTGCTTGAGCACTGTAAGTAGCATTTCTAACTATACTTAGAAATTCTAAGTAAGGATAACATTAATTGAAACCTGTAGTTGGCCTAATTATAGAAACAGTAGCTTTTAATCATGTCGCTAAGGGTCATGACACAAATAATTAGTGATGTCATTGATATGAAATTTTATCGATTCGATTAATCGCTATATATTTCGATTCGATTCGATACACTGTAACGTGCTCGTTGGGCACAATTAATTACCTAGTATATTGCTCAAAATAAAAAACATTCTTGCTTTTTTAATTCATTCATCAAACAGCAAATCACTGAATCAATTCAGGAATTTATTCATTCATCAATAATTATAATCAATCATGATTTATTTTAATTTTTTTAAAATTTCATTTGAATACACACATTACTTAAATTAATTTGTTTATCAATTTACTTTATATTTGATTTATTCTTTTATACCTATTACAATTAATTTTGTGGCGGTTATTTGTATTAATTTCATCCATAGCCACATTGTATGTCTATATGGACATTTGTTGCATTTGCTCATTTGAGACACGAATGTTCGAAACGTTTGTATCTCGAATACTGCGCACATGATGAGCAGTACGTTTAGCAAACATTTCAGACATTGTTGTTCTGAACGTACTGCGAATTCTATGTGCGCAGTAAGATAAAATGGTGGCCATTTGTTTTGGTGAGCGAATCGGTCTACCGCTCATGATTTTGCGTGTACGAACGGCTCAGAGCCATAGTACAACGTAAAACATTACCACCAAAGGTAACGGCCGTTGGTTTGTTGGACCGAGCGATCGCTCATGAGTTTTTGCATGTACTGACGGCTGACAGCCGTTGTACACGATAGAACTTAACCCCCAAATATAGCGGCATTTGTGGGTAAATTTTGTCGATTCTGTCGCATCGATGCGGTTGCCTTATCGATGCGACTATCGACAGGGTCTTGCTTAGCGTTGCATCGACTTGGCGACTATTGATGACATTAGGGATAGGGACCTTTAAGATTTTCACGATACGATCCGATATCGATATTTTTTAAACGATACGATATTTAAACGATATTTTTAACGATATTGCCGTGCTCCTTGATTCATGTTTAAGATAAAATCATACTTACTTCCATACGAAAATGTGTCTGTAAATGTAGCGTGACCCCAGCCGTGACCTCCAGTTGTTGGTTGTCTGTACACTTCCCCATTAAAAAATAATCATCTGTAACTTGAGAAGTGAAATGATCCAAGGAGCCAGTGCAGGCACTCCACGGCAGTGAAAATGGATGAAGTTTTAATGACACAGCATGCTGTGTCACAGCTGCTGTTCGTCCTAATTAGGCAGGCGAAGCCGGCTGGGGTTGACTCTGGAAGCAGGTTAGTGCTGATTGATATCGATAACGATTACCGGTATCAAGAAATTAAATGATACGATCTTTTTCAAGTGAGCGGTCTCGATATATATACCGTATCGAGCACCGGTCCCGTTCCCTAGATGACATCCCTACAAATAATAAGCATATAAGCATTAACCCTGATCGACTCAATGGGTAGCTTTAGGATTAGGGATGTATGGGGCGAAGGGAGCCTGATTGCATTTACACGATGAAGGGCAAGGAAAAACAATTAGTTCTGATTTTTGTACACAGGTGGCGTGGTGGTGCAGAGTGACTCACAAGCAAAGGGGGGTTTGGATGATCCCCTCAAACGCCCTGGATCTGCCACTGGCAATTGTGGAAAGATCAGCACTACAGGCTGTTGCTCATAGCAGAGGTTTAGTATTCTTAGAGATGATTGAATTTCATAGGAGTTTTTTTTTTTGATACAGCCGATGGCGCCTTAAGTATCGATACATGCGAAGTCCAAGGCGCTCTAACTTTTACTCATGTTATTGTCTTTATTCTTCTTTCACCTTTCTGTTATCTTTTCTCTTTCTCTTTTCTTATTTACATTCATAATATAGAGATTTATAGTATAGTTAGTGGTGTCCTTTTTTCAGCTTAATGCCCTCACTAGCACAGACGCAAGAGTTAGATCAGACATTTGTCCGGAAAGCGCCGCAGATTCATTTAACTTGTGTGACACGCTGTGTTGGCACACAAAGCACGTTATATAACAGTAAAATAATGTTTTGGAAATTAATTCACCTCATAGACATAGGCTTAGCCAGGATTTGGAAACAGGGTGTCCAAAGAGAGGTTTCATAGACTTTTGGGTGTCCAAAGTGTGGTACAAAGTTCACACTACTAATGAAATAAACCCCATATACAGGTGAACTTGGATATGACAGATTCAATGGGAGCAGAAAAATTGGTCCGTCATATGCAAAATCCGTCATATACATATGACACATACTTGATATGCATGGGACTGGGACCAAGCATATCGTCCGTCATAGACAAAAGTCTGTCGTACAGTGGTCCGTCATATCCAAGTTCACCTATACCTACAGATTTTGCTTTTTTAGGCCAGTAACTGCTTTGTTCGAAATATAGGAGTGACACTACATGCACTATCTTCTAGAAATAGTCATCATCAGCAAATCCTGACCTAAACTTTTGGGTGTCCAAACTGTTGAAAAAAAGTGTTATGGGTGGCCAAATGGCACGCTGGATGCATAGGCGGCTAAGCCACTTCTCATAGATAATTGTAGATGGCTTTATCCTGGCATGGACAAGCGGACACAGAGCACTTGCTTGAATTTATACTTATGTACCAAACTTGCACAAGTTTGATACGTTCTAGAATTGCTACATGAGATAAGCAATTCCGTTTTCAGCCATTTCCTGTCACTTGAAATGAGAATAAATCCAAGACTTATTATTTATTTCTTTATTTTCCAGGGACAGGTTATTCATTTTGCCACTTTTTAAAGTTTGTAAGAACGTAGTTCTTAAAAACTTTATTATTACACCATGGCGTTTTTAGTTTTGTCTAAGCTTTCTGTTTTGATTTTTGTGTGCGAATGATCTCGTTATTTGTTCGGCGATTTTTCTATTTTTTTCGTATTATTTATAGTTTGTGTGGTGAATTTATTAGATTTTTCATAATATTTGTGTTATTTTGTTTTTAAAGTGTTTTATTCTATGTTTGTTTGTCCGGTTCATTTTTTGGTGGTGTACTCGGTAAGCGGCTTCGCGGATTTGACCCGGATGTTGTTGTCGTTGTTTATATCATCGCGCATGCGTGGGTCAATTTTTCTGCGCATGGGCAGTTAGTTCTGCATATATTATAATGTTGTGTGCGTGCGCATTGGCCGTTGTTGTGTGCATAAATTATGTGTTGGTCGCGTAGCGATTCTGTGATGCTGTTGGCAGTTCGTGTTTTCCTCTCTGTTTGTTCGTTTTTGTGTGCTTTTTGCGTGTTTTCAATGTTCTTGTTTGTTTTGCTTGCCTGTTTATGTAATAGTTTGTTGTTGTTGTTTGTTTCGGTGTCGTTTTTTTAGCAGTTGTGTGGCGTTATTTTTCACTGGTGGTGATTTGGCGCTGTGTCGTATGACGTAGTTAGTTTGTCCTGCATGAATAATTAATTAAGTGCTGCGGCGTAGTGATTTGTTTGTATTGGTTGGCGCTGTGTTCGTAGGTTTATTTGGTGTTTATTTATTTTTTCACTACGAATGTGCGTGTGTTTGTTTGTTTGTGTCTTTTAGTCTGTGGTTATTGTTGTTGTGTGGGATATGATTGTGTAGTGCGTGTCGTTATTTGGCTCTTTTTTCTGTCGGATGGTGATTTTGTGGCGCTGCGTATCTATGACGTAGTGGGGGTTTCCCTTGTCTTGATGTTTGACCCGTTCATGTTTTGGGGTTTCCACGTCTGTCTTGTTTTGCTTAGTGTTTTATTTGTATTAACTGTGTTGCTTAATAGTGTTTTCGCCGTTGTCTCGCGTGTGTTTGTTGGTGCGATCGTGGTGTCTCTTGATGTTATGTCACGTGTGTGTGTTGCTGGATTCCGGGATTCCCTCGAATCACTCAGGATGGGGTTTATTCAAGTGTGTGTGTTGTCGGTTTCGTGGTTTCCCTTGAATCATTGGGGTTAGGATCGTTATTGTGGACGGCGTGTGTGTGGTGTTGGAATCGAAATTATTACCGTATTTTGAAGATATGACCGCGTACTAATTAATTGAAAGTTGTGATATTTAATCTGCAGACGGTGTCAAATATACGTTTTCAAAATGGCGGCCGCTGTAAGCGTCCGCGCCGAATACCGATAGTTTCAATTCCTTCACTGGCAACAGATATCCCAAGTCAGATAAATGATTATTTTAATGGTGCGGTGATGCGGCAAAGGTACTGCGGACAACTATTGTCTTGATATCTTAAGATTGAATACACATCATTTACCTGACCCTAAAGTAAAGTACATTTCATTATTTCTGCCAACCTACGGAACCATGCTAGTGTTGGTCGCGTAGCGATTCTGTGATGCTGTTGGCAGTTCGACCATTTCATTTTTAGAATAGTAGTATTTCAAATTTTAGAATAAACCTTAGATGACCAAACATATTCCTTTCTTCATCCAAGAATAAACCTACTGACAGACAGACACACACATAGGGAGATCGAGAGCTAGATAGATTGACATAGTCTAGTGTTAATAGTCAGAAATCATTAGAAACTTGATTAGTAATTCGACATCCTGAGAGAGAGAGAGATGACCGATGGATATTCTATATACTTAAGAAAGTAGCAATACCTATTAATAACCTCAATACATTATTTAAATCAACGCCTTTGCTTCAATATGTAACTTGTCTAATTCATCTGATTTGTTGAACACGTTTGTCTTCATAATCTTGTCATCCAAAACCACAATGAAATGATTCATGAACTTAAACCAATTGAAAATACCGGACCTTATACTAAAATTTCATCACAATCTTAATGCTTTTTTTTTTCATACAATACCAATATAAAGATGGATTTAGTTTTAATCCTTTCTTAAACAGAATTGAAAATTAGACATGGCAGTATACTTCTGTCAAGTTTCATGTTTCTTACAAAGATTGCATTACTTTCAAAAATGCTTTTGTTCTGCTACTCTGAACATCAAATCAAAGTAGCCACTTGATCAAAACAGGACACTCCATATTACATTCAAAGCCTAAGGTGCACTTAAGTAATCCGATGTTAATTTTTTCCAATCATTCCATAACATTTAAAGAGGTTAGATATCTTTTATTTTCCGTTAATCGTCATCACTTGGCCTACTTAAATGGAATTTCATTTCCATCGATTGTCTTATTTCTATCTAGATTTTCTATTGTTGTATCTATCCTGTAATACCACAGTTCATACCCGTCAAGTCTCCTGTTTTTAACAGGAGTCTCCTGTTTTTTGGACTTCACTTTACCTGCCTCCTGTTTTTCTCCTGTTTTTTTCTTGTCTCCTGTTTTTCTCCTGTTTTTCTAGAAAACCAGTCTAAAGCGACTATAATCTCCTGTTTTTCCTCAAGTTCAGCCCAGATCTACTTTAACTCCTACATCTTAGCATGCAACTCAGCTCTTCTAGCCTGCCTCAGTTGACCTAATTGAACCCAGCTTGCCCAAAAGTTGCAATTAGCCTAGATAACCATTCCTATTTTTAGCAGTAGATATGTTTTAACTGATATTAAGCTGAATCTTAAATTATTTTAAGAGTTAAAAGAAATGAGGGCTTCATGGAATTATTATATATGCCTGATGGGTGGAGTGACAAGAGTGAAACCTGGTGCCAAACAGAACTTTGAATATAATATATTAAAAAATATGTGGTTCCCTGTTGAATTATTTGGATGATTGTAGTTTAATACATTAATTATTATGATTACGGGCATTTTACAGAAAAATTGGCATTAAAACTAGTGATTTTAGGGATTTGCTCCTGGAAGGTGCAATTTTCATAGTAGGAACTTGAAACTTACCACAAATGATTTCATAAGGATGTCTATGATTATCAAATGGTTTGTGTTAGTATGAAATGTATTTGTCCCCTGCTGTGAGTGATTTTGGGGTAAAAACCTATAAAATAGTAGGATTTTTGTAATTTCCCACGAGTTGAATGTCACCCTGTGGACTATTCCAAACTCTCAACTAAATAGTTCTGGTTTAGAAAACTAATCAAAAAGGTGTTGATAGAGAGAGGGAGTCATATTTGCATAGTTCATGACATGCTACGTTTTTGGGGCATTATACTGAAAAAATGGCATAAAACAGGTGATTTTAGGGATTTGCTTCTGGAAGGTGCAATTTTCATAGTAGGAACTCAAAACTTGCCACAAATCATTGATAATTAGAAAAGGCTTAAAGGTTTCGAACTCAGAAGGTGGTGTTTTCTATAAAGAACCTTGCTAAATTATAACTTGTAATGTGAGACCAACTCAGAGACCAAATTTCACAAATTAATTTTCAAACGTAGCCTCACATTAGAGGTCTTTTCTCTTCTATATTTAGTGCAGCCTGGGTTGGTCTCCTTACTAGATTTAAATTGGACCTATCAATTGTGTCTTAACATTTCTATGGGCTGAACAGACATAACTTGGTCTTCATGACCAATTCATATTGTAGACCTATAAATTGAAGAGTGAAATATGTATTTTTTTGCTTTTCCAGTCTGGCCTTAGTTGCATTAATAACAGCATACTTGATCCTAATGACAATGGATTGGTACAATAGCAACTATCAACATCGAATAGGAAAAAGTAATAGGAAAAGGGAGGTCCCACTACCCCTATTTGACCTCTCAACGCTTGTGACATACCTACCCCCCCCCCCCCCCCCCCAAAAAAAAAAAAAAAAGAAATCCACCAAACCTGTCACAGTGGAATTTGTGACTTATTTATTCAAGTCCATAGCCTTAACCATCATCATGAGACTTATATCTCTCTCAATTCATACATTTGCAAATATAGATTTTTCTTTCTTTTTTAGGGGGGGGGGGGGGGGGGTTAAAGGGGTAAGAGCTAACCATGCACCCTGGTTAGGTGTTAAAACAAAATATAATGATGATATTTGTTGACGAGCCCCTTTTTCCCCCTTCTCCCTCCCCTCTCCGTCTCCTTCCTGCTTATCCCCTGGGAGGAAATCTTGACAGTTAACAAATGGCTTCAAGAAATTCCTCCTTTCAGCCTAGAGACCCCCGCACAATACCTCTAAGAAACAACATAGAAATCCCCACTTTTCAGTCACCGTTTCTCTTATAGAACACAGGTCAAAGGTCATAGAACACCTGCGAAAATCAACTCTCTCTAGGGCCATATTTCATTGGTTAGATTCTATCCAATCAGCTCGTGGTCTGATTTCACTAATTCTTTCATAAACTTTTTGTTCTTAGAAAAACAAGTACTCGTTTTCAAATTGAAGAAAATGGAAAATCAGTTTCATCTCAAAATATCAAAATACCACTTTTTTTCTTATTCTCAGAAAAACAAGTACTCGCTTTCAAATTGATACTACTTAGCAATAGGTATTGAAATATTCAAAACAGCACATAGACAAATCATCGAGTAAATGAATAAAAATTTACCAAGTGCAAAAGTTTAAAAAGCAGAAAATTTACCAAGTGCAAAACAATTTAAAAAAACATAAGAACAAAGCTACTAACAATTGCGAAAACAATCAATTAAAAAACATAAAATACAAGACAAACTTTTGACGCCATTGGCGTCTCTCTTGTTATAATAAATACTTACCTGCGATCATTGCCCACCCTTCTGTATCCTCCCCTAGAATCCGTTCTTCCATGATGGTATTTAACGCCAAAAATGAGAAGAGGATGAAGGCGCATGCGCCAACCGTGACGTCATGACCGGTATCAGTGCGGCCCCTAGCGGGGATCACACAAACTACGGTCTATTTTTAATTTTGGAGGCTACATTTAGTAGACCCTCCGCTATGATCATCGCAAGGATCTTCCATAGGGAGAGACTGCCAAATGAGAGCCTACCTTTTGGGTGACCAGAGCAAGCCCTGGAGATAGCTTCCAATGATCGCAGGTAAGTATTTATTATAAAAAAGAAATTACTTCTAATTTCCTGCTATCACTGAGTATTCTTAGTTGAGTACCCATATGCCAGGGTTTCAGTCATTCTACAGCTTTTTTGCATCATTCTGTATTGGCCAAATTAGACACCAGCAGCATAAGGGTTCAATGTGTGTGCACCATTTAGAGTTTTCCGCAAATTCAAATGGTATAGGTGAGATACATTTCTCACCTATTCCCACATGTCTTTCTTTCTCATTGTAACAAAGAAAAACATAAGACATCACTACTCATCTACACTGAGAGCGAAGAACGATCTTTACACCAGCTGCACTCGGCATGGAATGAGAGCGAGGCTACTTCATCGAGTGTAGTCGCTGAATGATTGAAATATTGCGGAATATGTTAATAACCTGCATTTACTTGGCTATCCGCTGCCCGAATAGATATTCAAATAAACGAAACAAAATTACAGATCATACAAAAGTTTTGCATTCATTCAGACTATTGTTGGTTGTTTTATTTCTTGGGAGGTGATTCTTGAAATGTTGCTGGAGGGTGGACGTGTTCATAATTTCATTGTTTTATTTCTTGGGAGGTGATTCTTGAAATGTTGCTGGAGGGTGGACGTGTTCATATTTTCATTGTTTTATTTCAGGTGAAGTGAGTAAGTTAGTTGTATCAGGGCTTGGGAGGTGATTCTTGGAATGTTGCTGGAGGGTGAACGTGTTACTATTTTCATTGTTTTATTTAGGTGAAGTGAGTAAGAAGTTTATCGGTGCGGCGGAGGTGATTCTGGGCAC
>OZ012700.1:869836-947155 GCA_963942565.1 Maea johnstoni | reverse complement strand
GTTGGGTTTCCAACGTCAGCTCACGGACTATAAAGGGAAGTTCCTTGCTTCCTTCCTTATATTTCTCTTTTTCCAAGTACATGTATGCTGGAGCACTAACAACCTATCCTGGAGCACAGCAACATTAGTTGCCGACATGCGACAACTAGTTAAAAACGTTGTCATGAGGTGGCACTTTTATGTGTACCTTTATTACAACAATAAGGGCCTGGATCTATATGAAAGTGAATCTATTCTGATAACCAATGGGACATGTTGAAATGCAACCTGTGTAACAGGAAATATCTTAAGGATTCAGATTGCTATGTTGTCTAAGAAAGTTTAACAGTCCTAGTCGAATATTATCTGTCGTACGTTTTCAATTCTGTTGTGTTGAGGCACAGTGCAGTGATTGAAGAAAGTAAGGATTGATAAATGAGCAAAAGCCAACCCTAACCAGAGAGTAGGTAGGGGAGATAATGCAGGGGGGGGGGGGGGGGGGGGGGGAGGGGGAGTTCAATTACTTAGTATCAAACAATCACATTAGGCCCAATGAGCAGTGTGACTGTAACGGCTGTTGTCCTGCGCCTACAGTGTAATTAGTTTTCAACATTAATAAAGCCTTAATGACTGTTCACCAGGGCAGTATGTGTATTTTAATGTGCGCATGAAGGCATACTGGTCAGACCGACGGCAAACGGCCTGAGGTCTGGTCAGGAGGCCTGAAGGTGCACATTTAATACACATACTGCCCTGGTGAAAATTTATTAAGGTTTTATTATTGCTTACTTGCATACGACGTTTCTTGTGGTCTAGTTAATAATATCTTGTGATATATAGTGTGCAGACCAACAATGAGCTCTGGAGGGCATAATGAGGTGACATTTAATGCCCTGCGTCACAGGGCATTATGGGGATTTAATGACCGGTCACATGGTACAAATCCTGATTGCTGATTGGACAATCTAAAGCAAGCATATAATAAGGGTCAATAAGGACCGGTCTGAAAAAAATAGAGCATGCCTAGTGGCTGAAAGCAGGGTATATAATTCGATCCCTGCTGTGACCTACAACCCAGATCACGCATGAGATCTGCCTCGCTTCAAATTACCCAGGAATTGGTCTAAAGCCCTGGTCACATCAGACTAAGACCTCCGTACGGCTGATTGAACGCATGCGTCCAAAGTGCCGTGAACAGGTCGCATGCGTCCAGTCAGAGATCTTTCATTTGTGGTCACATCAGAATTAGCCGTGGCGGCTCGGTGGTGAGAAATCTTACAATCACGGAAATGTTTAAGGGCAGTTCCATTTAAAAGTGTGGTGGGGGGGGGGGGGGGAGGAACGGAAGATTTTTTTAGGGGGAGAGGGGTCGAATTTTGAATTATTTTACCCCACCTTTTTTTGCGTAATATATATAATATATTTATATATATATATATATATATATATATATATATATATATATATATATTATATATATATATTTATATATATATATATATATATATATATATATATATATATATATATATAGAGAGAGAGAGAGAGAGACGAGAGAGAGAATAAATATATATATATATATGGAACGGCCATAACGCACTATCCCCTTTGCACGGAGGATGTACGGCCACATTGAAGAGGCCTTGAGGAGGCCTTCCTGTGGTCTCACGGTCCTTATGGAGTAAAATTAACATCTATTTTCTTTAAAGAGTGCCGTGAGGCACTCTTAAGGATCAGTGGGAGCGCCGCACGGCCTTGAAGTTTGCAGTGCGTCAGACGCTAAGTCAACAAATGTCCGTAGGTAGGTCGCGGACCGTAGACTGATTTGCGAACATGTTCGCAAACCTCTCTACGGCCCTCGACCACTGATTTTCGACCGCACGACCTCTACAGTTGAGGCCAACTCCTTGAGGCACCCGCAAGGTGATCCTGCGATCGCCACGGTTTTCGGCCATAAACTGCCCGCAAACAGCCCACACGGCGGACGTATGCCTGATGTGACCAGAGGCTTAAGCCTCAACTCAAACTCTCTCTATATATATATCATTGTATATATATATATATATATATATATATATATATATATATATATATATATATATATATATATATATGTATATATGTATATATATATATATATATATATATATATATATATATATATATATATATACATATATATCACTGTTACTTATTGGTCCTCTGATAGAGTAAAACTAGGTTTTCAGAGAATTTCAGTAAAATTCGCTTTCCTCTACTAGATTGATCATAACTTTAAGCTTGAGAAAATTTAAAAAGGATATTCCAATTTTCAAGACCCTTGAGATGTGAATTGTTTTTACCTGGTCCCAAGGCGTCCATGCCTCAGACCTGTGCATGTATTTTTACTGGGAAATGTATATCTCCCTTGTAAGCCATATGTCTTTGCCATTTTCGTGTGGTAAGCCCTCATAAATTGGAAAAATAATGCTAGATATCAGATATTATATATATATATATATATATATATATATATATATATATATATATATATATATATATATATATATATATACATAATATTACTGGTAGCAGTGGGAATGGATTTGTTTTAGCATTTCCTCCTGTAGACCTGCGTCACCATGAGTTTGGTTCCCCTAAGGTCACAGACAAAGCCTCTGTTGACTGCCTTCTTCCCATTGGCTGATCACTGACTCTGGTCTTCATCAGACCTGCAGCCACAGGTCGAACTCTTTGATCTAATCCACTGCTATCCACAATGCTCTGTCCATATTTAATTGTTGCCAATATGAAGCCAAACCATTTTGGAACAGGGTACAATTCATCACTGATAGTTTACTGTAGTAGCATGCTTTATCTACTTTTATAAACATATTAAGCTAGCACTGTTGAATTGCTTTTCAATGTTTTAATGAAGTTGATAGTTGCTGAAAATGTGTATGCACTGTTAGGCTTGCTTGTCATATTTCTCCCCAGGTTATGAAGAACTACTCACTCAACACTAAAGTCCAGTGGCAAAAGAGTTGTTCAGAATGCCTTCATTTGTCAACTATTGAGAGCTAACTAGCCAGACAGCTACATCAGTATCTAAATGAAATCATCACCCAACTTCTCTTTCATTCTTAAAGATGGAATAAATTAATCTTGTGTTAACAAAGCAAACCCATTAAAATACTGATTTATAAATGCATCTCTTAAGTCTTTAATACAAGGAGAAAATGAATATGTTCAATGGGCAAAGTGCAAATTAAAAACAAACAACCATTGAGGGTTTGGATCATGTTTATCATTTACTCTGTACTACAATAATTTGTGATACAATTATTGCTAATTCAAGCTAACAATGAGCAAAGCGAATGGTTTTGTAAGTTTCAAGTGTGTGCCTGTAAGAACAGGTTTGTTCTCTACTGGTGTTCAGTTCAAGCTCACCCGTCCAATTATAGAAGTCTGGGTCAGTTTGTGGTTAGCAGTCACTGAGTGTGGAGAACTAGAACATAGGGGGAACTAAAGGGGCAATTGGTACATGCAGTAGTAGTAGTCTAAAATAAGATTTAGAGATTGTGGTACTTGAGATATGATACCCCTGGCGAGCCTCCCTACTCTGTGACCCAGAGCTATTGGCAGAACCCATCTGTTTACTTTACAAGTGGACATGTAGAGGTCACACGTCCACCTGTAGGGTCTATCAATCTTTTGTGCAGAGCGAATGGACTATACTCCTGAACTTGTACTATCGCTCATTGTTAGCTTGAATTAGCTATAAATTCTTCTGCTTTGTTTAGCAACTTTGACAATTCAATCAGTCAGTGGCGGTGGAACAGCGAACAACTAGAATATTTGTGTGACATCAGGAAGAGGACAGGCTGGGAATGCAGTTCTGATGTGTGACATTGGATCATGTCTGCCTTTCTCTACAGCAACCTGGGCAATGAACAAAGTCCACCATAGTAGTCTGTAGCAGGCAAGAAAGCTACGTCTAAGTGAAGTTTTGTCAGTCAAAATTGTGAATACCTGTCCATTGGGGCCAGGCAGCACACTTCTATCTTCTATCATCCAATAAAAGTGTTTTCTTAATGGCATTAATAAATTTGAATCACTTTTATAAATTTGACTACCCTCTAATAACCACTTTTATATCACCCCCCCCGCCCCCCCACCTAAGACATTTTCCTTTTTACAATCAGATGGTCTGAGCCAAATTAAAAATGTTGGTAAGTTAACAGGATTTACATTATTCTAGTGAACACATTTTACATTGAGATCCCACTGCTTGTTTTAGTTCTTCCCCCCATTCCCACGCCACCAATACGAAGGACAGGGGCAGGAAACACACATTATTCTAAACCCATATTATATACTACAAAATCTATAGATGTGTTAGCTTAACCCATTTATAAATGGACTAAGCTAACACAAGAAATTTCATGGTTTTCAATATCATTTGTTTTAAATTGTAGATCCAACAACCTCAAAAGTTCTTCTAAGACATTTTTTCAATGGAAGCTACCTTGACACTTTCACTAACTTGGCATAGATCTAGATAAAAAGAATGCTTTCTAATTCTGAACTCAGAGATCCAGACCAGAAATGACCTAGGGTAGCACCTGGCATATAATGATAACACATAAGTAATAACACAATAGTGATACACATTTCTTGCTTGTCAGATTATGAATATGGTTGTACATTGCGATAGCTCTACATACAGTACAATAGTAATGATAATAATAATAATAATAATAATAATTGATATTTGATATAGTGCCCTTAACACCTATAATGTTCAGAAGCACTTTAAAGAATAGGCAGTGGACAGATGCTTATGGTCCATATAGTCAAATAAACCCCTTTCGAAATAGCAATGTTTTCAGCTGTTTCTTGAAGTTTTGCACACTATCAGCAGCCTTGATGTTGTCAGGGAGCTCATTCCAAAAGCGTGGTGCGTCGTCACTTGTTTATTGGTTTATAAATATATATATATATATATATATATATATATATATATATATATATATAAATATATATATATATATATATATATATATTAGTTGTGTAATCGATACCAAGGAATCGGATGGTATCGACGATCCCATGGAAAAGATCGCTATGAAATCTCATAGCGATCATTCCGATTCCGGAATCGGCAAAATGTTGATACTAATCGACTCTTACTTGTGTCATATTATTGCAATGCAATAAAATGACAAAGTAACGAGACAATGCCAGTCAGTAGCTCAGTGCACCAGGTAATCTAATCTACTACCTAAAAACGAAATTATTAGCATGGGAATGTTAAAACAGTGTAGCATCTGATACACTTTTAAACCTAAATGCTATGATTCTTTCCCATATATACGTCGATAGGAATCGGAATCGGAAAGAATCGGAACCTTTTTTTTACCGATTCCGATTCCAAACCTTGGATACTGATCACACTCCTAATATATATATATATATATATATATATATATATATATATATATATATATATATATATATATATATATATATACACAGGCAAACTTGCATATGACGGACCACTGTACGACAGTCTTTTGGCAATGAAGGATGATGTGCTTAGTCCCAGTCCCATGCATATCAAGTATGTGTCATTATACAAATATGCCATGCCATTGTGGGTATCCTGATGGAATGTCTCCCAGAGGGAGGATGGATTTCCCGAGGGTGGAGCCCGAGGGAAAACCACCCGAGGGGAGACATTCCATGAGGACACCCACACTGGCATGACATATTTGTTTTATTATCACGAACCAACCCCAATTACGTAAAATATCATTGAAAACAACAATGACTGCCGGTAGATCCAGTGAGAACGGTGGACGTTTTGCCGGTGGACATTTCGCCGGTGGACATGATGGAATGGCCAACCTTTGTTAGCCAATCACGGCTTAGGATTTTCATGTGAGGTATAATAAATGTATATGACAGACTTTGCAAATGACATACCAATTTTCCTGGTCCCATCCAGTCTGTCATGTGCAAGTTCACCTGTATATAAATATATATATATATATATATATATATATGTGTGTGTGTGTATTTGTGAACACGTATAGCTTTGATATGATAACTATTTATTGAAATGCCCTTAACAAAATGACAATGAAGAGTGGTTAATGTTTTGAATCATACATCCTGATTTTCCTGTTTAATGGATAAGCTGCTGGTATCATCTTTCATTTCTTGTTTTACAGGAACACACTCTCCTTTTACAACAACCCACTGCTGTGGTTCCACTGACTCTGGGCCTGAAGCATGAGGGGTCTGCTCCAAGTGTGACATCATATGCTGTTGTAGATGTAAGGTTGTAGTGAATGTCTCATGGCAATGTTCACACTGAACGGGGCTTTCCACAGAGTGGGCATTCCTATGTTTTCTCAGTTGTGAAGACTGGTAGAAAGCCTTGCCACTAACCTCACATTTGAATGGTCTTTCCCCTATGTGAATTTTTTCATGCCGAATAAGAATACTCTTTAACTTAAATGTCTTGTTACAGTGTTCACACTGAAAGGGTCTTTCCTTGGTGTGTGTAATTCTATGAGTTGTCAGACTTGAAGACTGGCAGAAAGCCTTGCCACAAATCTCACATTTGAATGGTCTTTCCCCGGTGTGGATTCTTTCATGCTGAATAAGATTACTCTTTAACTTAAATGTCTTGTTACAATGTTCACACTGAAAGGGTCTTTCCTTGGTGTGTGTAATTCTATGAGCTGTCAGACTTGAAGACAGGGAGAATGCCTTGCCACAAACCTCACATTTGAATGGTCTTTCCCCTGTGTGAATTTTTTTATGCTGAATAAAACCATTTTTTGACTTAAATGTCTTGTTACAATGTCCACACTGAAAGGGTTTTTCCCTGGTGTGTGTAATTCTATGAGCTGTCAGACCTGAAGACAGGGAGAATGCCTTGCCACAAACCTCACATTTGAATGGTCTTTCCCCTGTGTGAATTTTTTCATGCTGAATAAGAAAAGTCTTTAACTTAAATGTCTTGTTACAATGTTCACACTGAAAGGGTCTTTCCTCGGTGTGTGTAATTATATGTTTTGTCAGACTTGAAGACTGGGCGAATGTCTTGAAACAAACATCACATTTAAATGGCTTTTCCCCAGTGTGAATTCTTATATGATAGGTCAGACGTGTACCGCAAAAGAATGCTTTATCACATAACTCACATTTGAATGGTCTTTCCCCTGTGTGAATTCTTTCATGCTGTATAAGAACACTATTTGACTTAAATGTCTTGTTGCAATGTTCACACTGAAAGGGTCTTTCCTCAGTGTGTGTGATTCTATGAGTTGTCAGTTGTGAAGACTGGGAGAATGCCTTGCCACAAACCTCACACTTGAATGGCCTTTCACCTGTGTGAATTCTTTTATGATCTTTCAGACTTGAAGACCAGGAAAATACTCTCTCACATATCTCACACTTAAATGGTCTTTCCCCTGTGTGGATTGTTTTATGCTCTTTTAGAACGTAACTCTGAAAAAATGCTTTATCGCAAACATCACACTTGAATGGCTTTTCCCCAGTGTGGATTATTTTATGCGCTTTTAGATGTTTACTCTGAAAAAATGCTTTATCGCAAACATCACACTTGAATGGCCTTTCCTCTGTGTGGATTATTTTATGCGTTTTTAGATGGTAACTCTGAAAATATGCTTTATCACATACATCACACTTGAATGGCCTTTCCTCTGTGTGAGTTCTTCTATGCCGCACTTTAGACGAACAATTGGGAAATGCTTTATTACATATCTCACAGTGGTATTCTTTGTGAATTCTTTTATGCCGTATTAAAAGTGAAGATTTGCAGAACTTTTTACCACATAATTCACAATGAAATGGGCTTTCCTTAGCACAAATTCTTTTATGGTTTTCTAACGCTGAAGACTGGGCGAATGCCTTATCACATAGCTCACACTGGAATGTTCTTTCCCCTGTGTGACTCTGTTTATGCCTAGCCAGAGTTGAGGATTTTGAATATACTTTATCACATATCTCACATTGGAATGGACTTTCTATAGTCTCTGGACTGGAAGTGTGAAGTGTCTGCTCTAAGTGTGACTTCATATGATATTGCAGATATGATTTTGTGGTAAATGTCTCATTGCAATGTTCACACTGAAAGGGTCTTTCCTCAGTGTGTGTACTTCTATGTCTTGCCAGATTTGAAGACTGAGAGAATGTTTTACCACAAACCTCACATTGGAATGCCCTTTTCCCTTTGTGAATACTTTTATGCCGAATCAGAAGTGAATCTGTGGTAAATGTCTCATGGCAATGTTCACACTGAAAGGGCCTTTCCACAAAGTGGGCATTCCTATGTCTTTTCAGATGTGAAGACTGGGAGAATGCCTTGCCACAAACCTCACACTTGAATGGTTTTTCCCCCGTGTGAATTCTTTTATGATCTTTCAGACTTGAAGACCAGGAAAATGCTTTCTCACATATCTCACATTTAAATGGTCCTTCCCCTGTGTGGATTACTTTATGTTGTTTCAGTGCTCCTGCCTGTTTGTAAGCTTTACCACACTGCTCACACTTGAAAGGCTTCTCCCCCGTGTGAATGTGTTTATGCCGAATAAGGCCTCCATCTGTGGAGAATGCTTTATCACATATCTTACACTGGAATGGCCTTTCCATAGTGGCTGGACCTGAAGAGTAAAGGGTGACTTCCTACGATGGTTCGGAAGTGAGGTTATGGTAAATGTCTCAACAATATTCACATCATAGACTGTAATTCACAATGCATAAGAATGAGTTATCACATGTATCACACTGATATTGTCTTTCCCCTGTGTGAATTCTTTGTGCAGTTCAGTCCATAAGAATAGGAAAATGCTTCCTCACACAGGTTCCACTTGAATGGTGTTTCCCTTCTGCGTGAATCACATTATGCTGTGTAAGTCCTGGGAAGTCAGAGAATGCCCTCTGTATATCTCACTTCTGAATGTCTTTTTCCCCTCTGTGAATTCTTTATGAATTCTTTCTGATGTACCAGATAGCCAGACTGGAAAATGATCCATCTAAGAGCACATCCTATAATGCTAGTTCACTTCATAGATAACTCTTTATCACAGACTTAACACTGAAGTTATACTTTTCTCATTAAATCCTTTTTGCGATATCAGATTTGAAGACTGAGAGAAATCTTTATCACATATCTCTCAATGGCATGGGCTCCAAGTCTGTGCTTCTGTATGGTATTTTTCTTGTGATAAATGAGTCATGTCTTTGTTAAACGTCATCAACAGGAATATGGTGTCTTGAAACAAATCACTCCTACTTGACTTTTTGTAGTTGAAAAGCAACTGCAACTACATTCAAGACCTGAAAAGAAAGAAAACACAAAGTAAATGCAGAGTTCACAATGAAAAAGTGGCTCAATATAGACACTAAGATACTGTAAGAAATAAAACAGAGTAACTATGATGACAAGGTGGCATAATACAGACAGATGTTATTGTTGATTAATGGTACAGGAGTATAAGCCAGAGCATCACTGATAACCCCTAAATCTCAATGATGATGATAGAAAACTCATGGAAATCACTAACAAAAGTGATGCCAGTGCAGTCAAGGGTGTAGACTTATGGCCTTGTTCGTTTTTCTCTCTTAGGTCTGTTCCGTGGTATATGTCTCATAGAGGGGAGGGGTTGATTTATTTCAAATTTTCAGCCCCCCCCCCCCCTCCATAAATGATACCTTTTCAAAAAGTCCCCATTTACAAAGAATTTGAATTATTTAAGGACTCCCTGTTAATGTTTTTTTCTTAATATGGAACACCATATACAATTGTTTTTTACCCCACATAGAATTATTTTTGGCGTTTTAATATATATATATATACATTTCGTAAAAAGCATTAACAAAGTGTTTAAAGGAACAGTTTGATGACACGGTAGAGATAGAAAAATTGACATGTAAACAAACATTTGCTAGCGTTTCAAAGGATAGTGATACATATTGACCAATGACATTACTAATGAATGTGTCACAAATATGTTATCCTTATGATGGTAAAATGACAGGTTCACTACATGGAATATTACTCAGTAAAACAATACATTTTGGTGAGAAAATGAGGGAGCTGTCAGAAAAAGAAAACATTTTATTTCTTAAGTAAGCAACTTACTATTTAGCAATGCTGTAAATATCTGGACCAGTAAATTAGATGTCAACATTGAAAGTTTCTGCTTAAGCAAATCATTTCATTATCACCATTTAAACTATAAGGATACTTATTTAAAATATATTCAATTTCGCACACTCCACCATCGTTTCTACACCAATGAAAAATTATGTAAAATGGGCATTAAAAAGTCTGATCAATGCAGCTTTTGTTCAATGAGCACTGGCTCTGTGGAACATATGTTGATACAATGTCCTATTTCAAAGAATTTATGGGGGAGTGTGAGAGATTGGATAGAAGAACTTGGTATGCAGAACTATCAAATATCAGACTCTAAGATTATTATTGGTGACTTGGAAAATGCGGTATGTGTCAACACTATACTTTTATTAACGAAAAAGGTTATTTATAAATTATAATGCAATGAAGAAAGAACAGAAGCCTCATATAGCCCATGTTAAAAATGAGGTAAAAAAGTTTTATTATGAAGA
The DNA here is from genome assembly GCA_963942565.1 of Maea johnstoni. Classification (NCBI taxonomy): domain Eukaryota; kingdom Metazoa; phylum Annelida; class Polychaeta; order Spionida; family Magelonidae; genus Maea; species Maea johnstoni. The sequence continues at coordinate 936,529 of OZ012700.1, read as the reverse complement.
CAAGTATAGACAATATATACAAGGAAAAGGTCGATATTTTGACAAACAATACAACTTATTAAACAATTTTTATACAATATAGTATGTATTAGAAACACATTATCAAAGCCATCGTAATATATACCACCTCATACACTTCACTATTTGTACTGTACCGTATTTATTGACATGTGGACGGAGGAAAATAAAAAGGATTGAAAAATAAAAAACTTAGTATTTAGTATTGCGATTGCCAAAGAGGCACTTGCCATTTCCTAAGTCCAGGTGCACAGGCCCATGTTGTGCCAACTTACCACTCAGCCCATGATCTCTTCAAAATAGTGAAATACAAAAAAAACGGACAGATAACTGAATATTACGCTACCGGAGTCCCTCTTGTTAATATTCTTCTAACCATGTGATCTCCTACATTCTTACAGGTTTTTGGGAAGTCATTGAAAAATAACAATTCCCATCTTTTTGCCTCATTTTTGAGTAATCTTTTCGGGTAGAATACCTTTAAGATAGTGTTGAGAAGAGGACACACGTTAAATGCATGGTAAGTGACGGTGGTACTGATACTGGGCTTAACAATTCTGCTGAAACATGCTGTGGTCAGCGAGGTTGGTTGACCAAGCTGATCTAGGTCACCACATGCACCCTAAAGCCCCAGTCACACGCCAGTGGTACGATTGCAAAATCAGCTCAGATTGTGCTAATTTTAAAATTGGAACTGGACGGTTCCAATTATGAAATCATTAATTTTTTGATGTCACTCGACTCATAGGATGATGTTCGGAGCCAATTATATATCACGTGATAAGTCGAAAAATATCGTGAAGTAATGATGAGATATTCATGCAATATTCTCACGTATTTCATACAATATTCGTACAACTGCAAGTCTAAATATTGGACGTAAGTCGTACGATGTCTTACGATATTTGTGAGACAATTGCAGGTCTAAATATTGGAATTGCGTCCAATATGTAGTTCCGACAATAGTTCAAATGTTGTACAAATGTCGTACGACAATCGCAAGTCAGGAAATTGACTTGTGTCATCTTTACACTGACTGTTGCATGTTATGTAAAATTCTTTGGTCTGACCTGTCAATTTCAGAATTGAACGACAGTTGGGTTCTGGGCTGTGGGCCAGTGTGGGGTCACTCCTCTTGTACTAGCCTGAAGTGCCTAACTGGTAAGATTGTATTAAAATGCTATGCGGGCTAGGTATAATTCCAACCCTGTGACTTGACCAGACTAGAGGAAATACTGAAAGATATCAACTAGTTATTAGTGACAAAATAAAGCATCCCACAATGTTTCCTAATCTTTATGCAATGTTCTTAGAGCAGTACACAGGAGTTCATTGATCATCATTGCAGTAATTCATATAATTGTATACATTCAGTACATAAGTTGAAATGTCATACCTTCAGAATTTGAGGTAGGGTTAGTACATCTCTGAGTAGTGATAGTGAATAGCAGGGCTTCTAACCTTCTTGGCAAGAAGAAATATATGATATTGCTTTACCCGGCAGAAACTATAGATAGCCTACTTAAAATGCATTTCAATCATGAATTCTTACAGAATTTGTACCTCATTATCAACTTAAGGTGTTACCAAAATATTGTCTGACTTCAAGACTGGCACCAATTTACAGAAGGGATAACAGTGCTTCAGCCTCTCTCCCCCCCCCCCCCCCCCCCTATACAACATAAGCTCACATTTATAGCTTGAAACATCCACCAAAACCAGTCACGTCCGTATCCTACCATGTTTATTTGTATAATTCTGACTTTATTTTAATGAAATCCATTGTAAGATGCCTCTTTGCAACTATTTAAAAGTTGAAGCGGACAAAAATCTCGGGAATCTAGCGACCTTCCGCCATTATGGACATGCGCAGTCAGTAAAATATGACATGCCAGCCCTGGTCTCTGATCTGGCATCAGCTAGAGGTCCCAGGGGAACAATGACAATACAGGGCTCTCGCATTGTTAACATTACAGAGAAGCATGCGCGGAAATATGCGCAGAGCACAACTTTTGGGCTATTCATTGAGGCTAGCCTGTTCCGGTTGACCAGCTGGTTTCTTCTCCACTTGTTTTTATTTATCTTTAAGCATCTACCCGCAAGGGATGACATCTAAATATAGCCTGGTATGCATGCTACTACCAAACCTGCTCTTATGGAACCCATTGTTTAACTTTTTGTTTTCTGCAGTCGACCCATGGTTGTGTTATCAGAAATCATTATATTAAAAGTGGCGCCAACAGTGTCACTTTTCAGAACTAAATTTTTCAAATCCATGACAGGAAATGGTAGAGCTGCACTCACCACTCACAAACTCGAGTGGCTCGAGCCCTGGAGCAAACTCGCCGAGCTCGAGCTGAAATGTTCAAATCGTGAGCTCGTCGATGTTGGGAACACAAACGTAACACAGGGCACATAACACACATTATCAACATGCATAACTGCTTATCGCTGTCATGTCTTCGTTACTATCTCCAATGTATACATTCAAGCGATGTTGAGTGTTAAACTGACCTTTTTACCTCGTTAGCACGTTTTGAAATTAAATAAACATGGCAATGTTAATAAATGTTCGCCAATAAATATTAATTTCTTAATAGCTGGGCTGGAAAAAAATATCTTTTTGGAAAATCAGAACGTCCGTGAGCTCATGAGCTCACGAGTCAAACGGGTGGTGAGCTCATGAGTTGATCTCCCTCCGTGAGTGCAGCTCTAGGAAATGGTCACATAGAACTTTTTAAAGTGACTTGTAAAAACTTTCAACCCTCAGGAGCACGCTAAAACTCCTTTATTAAGCTGCACGCCGGTGTATCCAATACTTCCTTACCTAAATATACCACTACTTTGTTGTAGTCATTTCCATTAAAATCGCTTTTATACTCAATTTTCTGCTGCAAGTGGAAATCTGTAAGACTGTCTATTCTTGTGTTAACACTCCCTCCTACACTGCTACTAGCTGGCCGCATTTGACCCATATAGATAAGGACCTGCACGGCCAGTATACCTGCCAGGGAATACCGGTCATAAGGGTACAACTACCATAAGGGTACAACCATAAGGGTACAGATCTGGGACCATAAGGGTACAGATTTATGACCATAAGGGTACAGGTATATATATTGTATTTTATATGTGAAATAACTCTTTTTGATGGAAATATGGCTGATCAATATACAACATAGATAACTTAGGAGGGTACTCACATGATTTTTTTGTGTAAAATGTTGACTTTGTGGAGCTCCAGTACAGGAAAGAAAGGGTACATCCCAGCCAGTATTCCAGTGTCCCTAATGATATATTCCAGCATGTGTATGGGTGTTTTACTATTTATTTAACTGTTTTATACTCTTTTAAAATGAAAGAATGATCTGCAGTCCCCAGCAGCATCATGCATACATCTCACTCCTAGCTTGCAAAAAGATAAGACTAATTTGGATGTGTTGTCTGGGGGTTTGACAGAGCAGGTGGGTGCTGGATTCAATTGCAGTTCTGTGTAAGTTTATTTCACAACTTACTGAGTGGCAGGTGGATTATATATAATCTCTTTCTCTCTGATCTCTCTGTTGACCCAACAGATGACATTGACTTCATAAAGTATCAGTGTCTGACCCATTTTTTACTTTCCTCTTTTCATATTTATGACTTTCTATGTGTCTTGTCAGTTACCTTCACACCAGTTAGATTTCAAGAAAAAATAGGTAATGGGTAATAGGGTTATTTGTAAAAGATTTAGGCAAACTATATAGATGAATTACCCTATTACTTATCAGTGAATTTTATTCACATAAATCCATGCTTTGAAATATTAAATAATTGCCTGAAAACTCTTTGTTTGTTTTTGATCCAGAATAAAAATTACCACAAGTGAGTGACTAGTGGATTATGTATAAACCATTCCCTCATCCCAGTAAATCATTCCCATAGAAATCACAGACACATGGATTGACTTAGACAAATGTTATAATTCATTCTGGATGCCTCAATAAATTACAATACAGCAAAATATCAATAACTGATTTGTCATTCCTCTTCTTCCTTCCTTTACTTGAATAGTATAACCCAGTAAATTTTCTGTCAGTTCAAACTCCAATTTAGTATTTTTGAACAAGAGAGATGCAGTGGCATCTTTGAAGCAGATATCCCTCAAAAATAATATTTTTAATAATACATCTATTTGATCTTGTATGTATACGGTAAACATTTCTTGATATGAGAGATAATTGCATTTGGAACTCTTTTTTAGAAAAAAAGATCCATGCAGATTGCAATACAACATGATGAAAGTCTACATCATCATTTTTTATTGTTTGATATTTCTATGATGGGTTAACACCATACTTCTTGTATGAAAGTTGGCACTGGTGGGAACTTGGGTTTAAGTAGAGAATACCATAATAAACTATTTGGGCCTCTGTTTTATATATGCTGGAATTGTCCTTTAAGTTCACAGAACATTACTCAAAGGGAATTACCTATTAGGCTATTACCTATTTTTTGTGTTAAAAACAGGACTTCATTTTAACTGATGTGAAGGTTATTGACATAAATATGAGAAGAGGAAAGTAAGAAATGGGTCAGACACTGATACTGTATGTACTTATAGAATTTTATTGTGAAATTACAATACCAGTCAAATGTCATCTGTTGGGTCAACCCTCACTGAGATCAGAGAGAAAGAGATTATATATAATCCACCTGCCATTCAGTAAGTTGTGAAATAAACTTACACAGAACTGCAATTGAATCCAGCACCCAACAGCTCAGTGCTCTGTCATACCCCCAGACAACAGATCCAAATTAGTCTATCTTTTTGCAAGCTAGGAGTGAGATGTATGCATGATGCTGCTGGGGACTGCAGATCATTCTTTCATTTTAAAATTATAAAAAAGCAGAGGTAAATGAATAGTAAAAACCCATACACATACTGGAATATATCATTAGGGACACTGGAATACTGGCTGGGATGTACCCTTTCTTTCCTGTACTGGAGCTCCACAAAGTCAACATTTTACACAAAAAAATCATGTGAGTACCCTCCTAAGTTATCTATGTTGTATATTGATCAGCCATATTTCCATTAAAAAGAGTTATTTCACACATAAAATACAATATATATACCTGTACCCTTATGGTCATAAATCTGTACCCTTATGGTCCCAGATCTGTACCCTTATGGTTGTACCCTTATGGTAGTTGTACCCTTATGACCGGGTACCCTGCCAGGTGGGTAGCGTTCTTTGGTGAGAGCGAATGACAGGATGCACAGCCTGTTACAGTAGGGAGGACTCCACTAGTGGAGTCTTCGCAACGGTAATATATAGGGATGTCATCGATAGTCGACAAATCGATGAATCGACATTTTCACTTTGTCAATTAAATCGAATCGAATGGTTGGGTATCGAATCGAAATAATCGATATTCTGTACCCCAATAATGGCGTATGATTATTAATAAAAAATACACTTTTCCCAGACATTTCCTGTTTAACTAATGCAAAGTGAAACTATGACTAAATATTAAAGTATTTTCTATGGCTTTTGTAAGAGAAATTGGAAGGAATGGTGTGCTTTACTCAGGCATATGGCAAAAACACAGGGTATCCAACCAAAACGAAGGGATATCAATGACATCCATATAAATAATTGTGCCCTACGAGCACGTTACGGTGTATCGAATCGAATCGAATCGAAAAATATATCAATTAATCGAAACGATAAAATTTCATATCAATGACATCACTAGTAATATATGTGCACATTTCCTGTAATGTCCTGGACGCGAGGTTCCAGAACCCGCCGTTAGGCGGCTTCAAACACGTTGAATGCCTTTGTGGAATGCCTGGGATTGTTTCATTACTGAAAACTTGGTTCTTCCAGTTATGTATGATAGCGTCCACTCTGTTTTGGTCAAACAGCATGGATACATTCAATGGACTAATTGTACTAAGAATACACTTTTAGGAAATCAAATAACCTTTTTTAAATCAGTGAAATTAGCGATTTTACAGTTTTGATGACGTCACAAGTAATTATAATATTATAATACGCGACGGTGGCGACGCGTAGCGGCCGAGCGTTCATTTACACTACAGACCTGTAGTGTAAATGAACGCCGAACACGAACACGTTACAGTCAACCCCCCCCCCCCCCCCTACTACACCCATTCTACTGCCGACACATGGCATCCAACCCTAGTTCCGAAAAACTCTGGATCCGCACCTGATTATGCTGATAGCAATATTCTGGTGCGTGCCCGAGATGAGGTCGCTCAGTACAAGATGACTTAACCCGCCATCTTACAACTTCCCAGTCACGACAGCCGCACTATGCCTCTGGCACGAGAACCATGTATCGAATTTCCAATATCCATGATAACCAACATTACTTGACTAGTACATCTACATCTGAGAGTAGCAGACAGGGAGTGGGCGCTGGTCTTGCATCATCAAATTTCGCTGCCTCTCACTATCTGACCTAGAAAGGATGACATACCCCAGCCAGCCAATCAGCCAGCCAGTCTCTCTGCTGCACAGATACAACCCCAGGCTACAGCGCGTAATCCGAGGCGCAGATGCCGTAGAGGCTAGCATGCAGTACCTATGGGGTTGCGGATCAAGGGGATGTATTTCTCTGATCTACATGATCACATCAGTCTTTGATTTCAAGCCCATTTAACCTGCTTACTACATGGACTGTTAAGTTGACCTAATTACCGTTTCTTCTAGATGCGAATGCAACATCAGCAAGCAAAACAGAACATGAAAGAGCGCTTATTATTACCTGAGTGACACAAACCAACTCAAAGAGATGCGATGGCGGTAAATTACTCTGCCTCCATCTTGGATCGGATCAGAGGCTCGTTTCCGCGAGAGTAGTTCCAACGGGAAACGTCACAAACCACGTGACTAATTGGAACCAGGTCGCCAAAACGATTAGTTTTACGGTTCGACCCAGATCACATGACTGGTTAGAATCATGTGATTGGATGCCATAAGATATATGTCGCTACTATGAAATTCATGTTTTGCCTTTATAGATACTAACTTAAACTTTCGCCGAAAACGTTTTTGGTAGGAACCATATCACGTGACCGATTCGAACAAGCCTTGCCAACACGAAGCCCTGGGTCTCCACTAAGACGGGGAGAAGTCATTATTTGCGAATACTTAAAAGTGAGTTCAGTTTGGGTGAACGCGTCCTCTCAGGCAGCTCATGTTGGTCATAGTCTGTCTGATCCAAGCTTGGCTGACAGATTTTCCATTTTTTTGTTACATAAAGTTTGTATTTCCAAACTTTTTTTTATATATTTTCTATTTCAATGTATATTAAATGTATGTGCATTCTTTTCAGTACAATCTGAGAGTATGAAGACAGCTGTAATGTTTGAAATATTCTCTGTGGAGATTGAGATAAGCTGTACAATAAATGTTCCATGGGTTCTAATCTTCTTTGCAAAAGGAGTATTATGAATCATGGTCTAGTATTTTTAATTGGAATAACTTTTTTATTTGTTATTTTGTAATGTATTGGAAGTATATTACCTTTGGGGGTTAGTTTTCTATATACAGCTGTCCACTTGGATCTTTAACCTCTTCTGACAGGGACATGACACTATGATGACAGGAATTGCGCATACTGAACTAAAGGAAGTCAATAAATGCCACTTTCTGACTACTAAAGGGCCCCAGAACTCCTACATCAAGTTGCTAACTATTGTATCATATAATTTCTTAAATAAATATCCCACTTTTGTGTAGCCATTTCCAAGAAAGCTGCTTTTATATTCAATCTTCTTCAACGTGTGGAAATCTGTAAAGCTGTCACTCCTTGTGTTGACACCCCCGCCAATACACATAACAACCAGAACGTCCGGGCCTGCCAGAGGCAGCGTTGCTGAGGGGGTCGACTAGACAGGAAGCACGGCTGTATCACAGTGTGCCATCGTCCTGGAGACTACACAAGTGGAGTTTCCAGGACGGTTGGCAGTGTGGCCATATCCTGTAATGGAGACGGACAAATAAGGCCTAAAAAAAGAAATTGTTTGTTTCCTGTAACGGTCTGAAAAAAATTAGGGTAGGTAGGTATGATTTCATTCATGTTTTACGTTGATTGTGAGTTGGGAGGGCGGAAAAAAATTTTAGGATAGGGATTTCTTTGAATAAGAACTTGTTAGGGTAGGGTTACAGGAAACAAACAACTTTTTTTTTAGGCCTAAGCTGATAACGAGCTTCATTCCACATAATAACAGCAATAAAATAAGAGTATAAATGTATCAACATTTGTGATTGCACTAACATTAGAACAGAAGATTTCTTGTTTTGCCAAGTTACCCGGCCAGACTGATTTCATTCAATTAGGTACTACATGTCTGAGTTTCAAATTTTATTATTTTAGAAATAACTTCTGAAGTGGGAACTTTCGCCATTTTCCAGGGGTCAGGTTTCAGTTTAAAACTCTAAGCGACCCCGAGAATTCAGGTTCTAAAATTGCCATAGCTCCACTCAAGATCTCATAGTCCTAGATTTTCTAAATGCTGTCCAAATTAGCCACCAGAAGCATAAGGGTTAAAATGTCGCTTTTCTTAGAGCCGGCCCGGTTACAGAGGCAAATATCATTATAGCCCCACATAATTACTGTAGCCTTGGGCTAGTGGCTAGCTGGGCCCGTTTTGAATTCTTACAAATACTATTAAGCCTGATTACTTGATTATTAGTAGACTTTGTGAGCGTCTTTACACCAGGATAAGAGAAGATCTATGGCAGTCTTCAATATATTTCTTTCAAATATTTGGTTGTTACTCTAGCTGAAATCTGGGGCAGGACTTTTCTTAAGATTTTGCCAGTTGGTATCCAAATTTCCTGGACAGCCTAAGTCAAGGTTTTCAGTTACCAAGCAATGCACTGGTACTAAAACTACCATTGATATCAAAACAAAACTTTAAATCAATAATTAGAAAACTTTTCTATGTCTACTTTTCAGTTTGATTACTTTGTGCTAAAACCAAGCTGGTTTTAGATGACTTACGGTAGGCAACAGTTCTTGATTTTTCCTAACCTCCAAATTATATCGTCCAACAATCGCATTGTAGACCCAGCGTTGAATTGAGTGACAGGCCAATCCATCTATCTCAGCAAATTTTCAATGGGTCAACCGTCCGAAAAAAATAGGGTAGGTAGGTCAGTTTTTTTTTTATTATTATTTTCTTGGTCAAAAATGTGTGTTTTATGCGTTTTTTACGTTGATTGGGAGTTGGGAGGGCGGAAGAGACTTTAGGGTAGGGATGTTTTTGAATAAAAACTTGTTAGGGTAGGGTTACAGGAAACAAATAACTTTTTCTTAGGCCTCATTGAGATGTATCTTGAAAGTCAAGAGCATTCCTGACTGAATGCAGGAGTGCCACCTTGAGTGGTCCACTGGTCCCATGTCATTTAATCGGCTAGGAAGACCTGATTGTATTTCTTCGGTGACAAAGTCAGGACATGACCAGTCTGTCTTTAGGACAGGCAGTTTTCAGAAAAACTCATTTTTGGACAGGCAAAATATTACTATGGAGAATTTTCAATTCTGACTTATTGGGGGTAATAACTAGATATTTTCCTAACTGTCTTCTAGGACATGGCTGAAGTGTAAATTGCCCTTGAATTATAGTTGTTATTATGATTTGAAGTAGATTAGTAGCTATATCTTGACAGGTAAGAACTTTATAATTGCTATTTTGGGGACTTTTTCACAATCCTGGCTAAGCCTCTGATGCCACTGTAAAAACATGACCACACATACATACGACAGAATCATTCTAAAATAACAACACAAACACATGAAATAACATTAAGTGATAGAAATGGCTTTTATTCTAGGAATTCACAATTTCAATACAATTAAACAGTACCAGTTTTTTCACTAGTCAATCGGCAGTATAGAAGTATTGTTAACCCTTATGATGCTGAGTCTATTTTTTTGTCCAAGGCACACTGTCAGAAACATATTTAACTATTACCTGAACCCTGCCATGTTGGTATTCATTGGAAAGCTCTTGCTGAGTACTGTCAGATTAGTACAATGTGTCAGGGTTCCAGTCTTTTTCAACTTTTTTCAGATCATTTCGTTTTTTCCAAATCAGCCACCAGCAACACAAGGGTAATAGCACCAGTGAAATACTAAACCAGGCCTTCAGGTACCATTGGCACTCACTCAAAATATTCATATATAATATGGAATTCCTTATCGTTAAATATGAAAATGGCACCATCTCTCTCAACATTCAAGAGACTTTACCTAGAGGAACAATTCTCAACTCTGTGGCCTGAAGCATGACAAGTATAATCCTCAAATCTGAGGGCCACAGCGAAAATCAATTCCTGTATTTGACTGTGTTACCCTTGTGAAATAAAGATTATTATTATTATTATTATTATTATTATTATTATATCAGAAAATTAACATTAGATAGATATTTGATAACATATTCTAATAAGAAAACTGAAGAACTAAACCTAAACATCACATTTCTCTGGGAATCAAAACTTGATGAAAATATTCAAATTGAGACTTTTGGTTTGGTATAAAATGAAAGTGTGTGAAAAGTGGAAAGTGGGTACATCTAGGAAATTACCAATGGCTTGAGGTCCCTTAAACTATTCATGCTTAAAGGGTCCTCTTGGAATTTAACATCTGGATCTATGATAATCTAAAGTTAAAAAACATTTTTTGAATTATGGAATTTTTGTGTTAATAATAAAAGTACTTAAAATTGTCTTTTTTTTCTTTGAGAAACGTAAATATGAAATACATATAACCTTTCTTTAAAGATAAATACACATTTTTCATACACATGACCAGCAATAACACTATCGTGATTATCCTAAACTAGTTTATTGTTAAGTGCCACCAAGGCTGGTTACATGTCTAACTCTGTAGCCTGATTTCTCAGTGGAAATACTGAATGCTTGGTTTTGTCAGAGTCTAGATTAGGCCTAAAACAAAAAGTTGTTTGTTTCCTGTAACCATACCCTAACAAGTTTTTATTCAAAAAATCCCTACCCTAAAGTTTTTTCCACCCTTCCAACTCCCAATCAACGTAAAACGTGCATAAAACACACATTTTCGACCAAAAAAATATTCAAAAAAATATATTTTACCGACCTACCTACCCTAATTTTTTTCAGACTGTTACAGGAAACAAACAATTTCCTTTTTTAAGCCTTAAGTATCTGAGAATCTTCATGTCTCTTAGAAAGTCTACCGAGATAATGAAAATCAGTTCTTCAGAAAAATAAAATTATGCTCAATATGAAATCTTAGCAGTGTCTTTATATCTTATGTCTAAAGAGAAAGTCCAATTGTCTCTAGAATGTTCCCATAAAGCACTGGCACCACATGAATGTCTTTTCCCTTGATCCGTGCACTGTTACTCAAGGAGTGATATAGGTGCATATCTTCTCAAAATCATTCGGTAGATAAATTGGAAGGGGTTTCTTACTCGACCTTTAAAGTCCATTCTTAGACCCGTCCTGTCAGTCTTTTAGAAGACAGTTTCTCTTTTGGACAGGCAAAACTTCCTATGAAGATTTTTTAATTTTGATTTTTGGGGAGTAATATTTTCTTTATCAACCATCTTCTAGGACATAGTTGAAGTGTATATTGATCTTTTGACACAATCTGCTATTAGATGTAGTTCTAATGAGGATTTGAGGTATATATACCGTAATTTCGCGTGTATAAGACACACTTTTTTACACAAATTTTCACCCATAATACAGGGGTGCGTCTTATACACAGAGCTAGAAAACCAGGGTGTTTTACATCAAGTCCCAAGGCCACACGGAGATTGGAAATCGATGACCCGCCATTACCGCACCCCATATCAGAATAAGCCTCTGGTATGTTTTCATTTCAGTTGCGTTTCTAACATGTTTAGCATGTCTCAACTTCAGTGGTATCGGTAAAACATTATAAATCCTATCTAGCCGTAGACGGACAACTTAGTGAATTGTTTGTGTTACCAGGCCTGTCCAGCCGGTTCTATTTTAGGCACACTAATTACAAACACTTATATACGGGTGCGTCTTATACACGCAAAATTACAGTATATATAGCAAAATCTGGATAAGCTGAAATTTTGTAATTGCTGTTTTGGAGCGGCATTTTGGAAATCCTGGTTAAGACCCTGGTTGTCGGTTTGTGAAGTCACATAAGGCGACAGCTATTTGATTTATTGGTTCCCGGATCCTTCCCAGACCAATTGTACAGGGTCGGAAGGGAGGTAATTAAAAATTAAGTTGATTTTCTTTTCTTTTTTTTAACACACAGAAATCTAAGTAAGCAAACAGGCGGAAGGGAGGTAAAAAAATAAAGTGATCTTTTGACTAGTACTAAAATACATACTTAAACCATACTTTTGAATACAGGTGAACTTGGATATGACAGACTCAATGGGACCAGGAAAATTTGTCCGTCATATGCAAAATCCTTTGTATACATATGACGAATACTTGATATGAATCAGACTGGGACCAAGCATACCGTTCGTCATATGCAAAAATCTGTCGTACAGTGGTTCGTCATATGCAAAAATCTGTCGTACAGTGGTTCGTCATATACAAGTTCGCCTGTATTAAAAGAATGATTTTTAATAAGAGGATGCATTTCAACAACACTGTTTGCCTTGCTATTGTAATGTTGTATTGCTCTGGTATTAATATCCTTGTAGTTTTGTAGTTTTACTACCATCCATGGTAAATCTATTGTAGGTTTGTTGTACCTACTTATGGCTCGGCGGTAGAGCACAGAATAAGGTGGGGTGATTACATTTATTTTCCCGTCGGGTCTATTCCACTTTGATCAGCGGATCCAGGAACTAGCAACCGTCGCCTAAAGCAAGACCATTATTGAAAAAGATAACATGTCTCTGAAAATTCGAAAATAGATAATCTGTCCCTGAATATCTCCAAAACAAATCTGTTGCTGGATAAAAATAATATCTGCACTGGATTAATGCTCATTTCAAGTGGCAGGAAATGGCTGAATATGCATTTCTGAGTGTCTCGATCCCATACAGATGTACTGTCTAGACCCCTAGGGGCTAGGGTCAAAGTGTCATAGGCAGGTTTATAGTAGTAATCAGTTTTTTTACGCAGACAGATGTTGTCTAGGATCTGTTTGGAATGCATCTATTGAGAAATTTTGTGTCATTAAATAGTGAAAGATTGGTCTTCATGAAGAGGTAGGAACAGTTGACCAAAAACTTAATTATTTTATGATCAGCCATAGCAAACACGATCATCAATGTTGTACAGGCTTTAACTTAAAGATCATAATTTTCCTGTTTAATGGCTTGAGTGTCAGTATTGTCATCCTTTTCTTGTTTTATAGGAACACACTGTCCTTCCACAACCACCCACTGCTGTGGTTCCACTGACTCTGGGCCTGAAGTGTGAAGTGTCTGCTTTAAATGTGATTTTATATGCCGTTGTAGGTATGCGTTTATTTTAAATGTCTTTTGACAATATTCACACTGAAAAGGTTTTCCCACTGAGTGTATTCCTCTATGCTGTTGAAGACCTGAAACCTGGGTGAATGCCTTGCCACAAACCTCACACTTGAATGGTTTTTCTCCTGTGTGAATTCGTTTGTGCTCTCTCAGCGCTCTAGTCTGGGAAAATGCCTGATCACAAACCTCACACTGGTATGGTTTTTCTCCTGTGTGAATTCTTTCATGTTGTACCAGATATGCAGATTGGGAGAATGCTTTATCACAATGCTTACAATGGAATGGTCTTTCTCCTGTGTGAATCTTGTTATGTCGTAGGAGATCTGAAGACCTGGCGAATGCTTTATCACATTCCTTACAATGAAATGGTCTTTCTCCGGAGTGAGTTACTTTATGCTGTATCAGATCTGAAGAACGGGAGAATGTTTTATCACATTGCTTACAATGGAATGGTCTTTCTCCTGTGTGAATCTTTTTATGTCGTAGGAGATCTGCAGACCGGAAGAATGCTTTATCACATTGCATACAATGGAATTGTCTTTCTCCTGTGTGAATTCTTATATGTTGTACTAGATTTGCTGACCGGGAGAATGCTTTATCACATTGCTTACAATGGAATGGTTTTTCTCCTATGTGAATTCTTTTATGTTGTACTAGATCTGCAGTCCTGGAGAATTCTTTATCACATTGCTTACAACAGAATGGTTTTTCTCCTGTGTGAATTCTTTTATGCCTTTTAAGAATCGAAGACTCCGTAAATCTTTTATCACATAACTCACACTGAAATGGTCTTTCTCCTGTGTGAATTCTCTTATGTAATATCAGTTTTGAAGACTGAAAAAAAGCTTTATCACATATCTCACACTGGAATGGTCTTTCTCCTGTGTGAATCTTTTCATGAGTTTTCAAACTTGAAGGGTTAGAAAATGTTTTATCACATATCTCACACTGGAATGGTTTTTCTCCTGAGTGAATTCTTTCATGTTGTACCAGATGTGCAGATTGGGAGAATGCTTTATCACATTGCTTACAATGGAATGGTCTTTCTCCTGTGTGAATCTTTTTATGTCGTAGGAGATCTGAAGACCTGGAGAATGCTTTTTCACATTCCTTACAATGGAATGGTCTTTCTCCTGTGTGAATTATTTTATGCTTTATCAGATCTGAAGACCGGGAGAATGTTTTATCACATAACGCACACTGAAATGGTCTTTCCATGGTTTGTGTTCCTTGAAGGTTCTTTTTCCTAGATATATTTGGGAGATGTGTCTTTTATGAGATTGTATGGTGTTTTCAACAAACTGGTCCCATTGAACTTTTGTTGCACTTTGAAAGCTAAACGTTACATTTCAAGCCAGCTACACAAAAAGGTTCACCTCAGCGTTAGATTCTCATGTACCAGTTTCCCAAGTTCAAGACCTGAAAAGAGAGAAAACCGAGTGAATACAGGGTTTACAACAAAAGGGTGGCATACTTGAGTAATACCTTTTACAGTGCTTCCAAATTTACTTGTCTGCTGAATACATTTTTTGAAAAATGCATTAGGCAAAGTCTGGTACAGGAAGGTATCATTCAGTTAAGGCACAAGGGACAAATCTAGCTGGGTGTCAGAGCATCACCTAGACACAATTAGGCACAGTGGTTCAATATTTGCCTGTGTTACCCAGCTGGCTATAAAAAAAAGCAACATTCTAAGATCATGTTCAGAGCAATATCAATGATAAAATCAGTTGAAAAACACCATTTGACACATCAGTTGTCCTTTAGAACTTTCACTTCATAGACTTGTGATGTATTGTGACAAGTTCCTAATTTAGGATGAAATTCCTTTAACTGGTTGTGTAACCATAGGGGTGTAAATAGACACAATTGATAAATTCAGTCCCTCCCAGACTCTGGGTTGAGTTGATCCAGAAAAATGGTTGCTTGCTCGGAATTTGTGACCAGTGATCACTACTCATGTTTATCTTTAGTTTTGAATTATCCATACTTCAGGACCAACTGGGGACAGCCTAGACCGCGTCCACCTAGATTTTCCCCTTATGATATCGATAAGATATTGTATTATTTTTAAAATATCAATATTGTATCAGATTGTTTTGAAAATTAATCATCTGCAGCTCTGGTCAAGTTACAGGCACCGACATAAGTACTAGCCCGCTTGCCCCGGCAAGTGAATATTTGAAAAAAAGGCTTTCGGGTAAGTACATTTCGGAACACTAAACATATTGTAAATGGCCCGAGATCCAGAAATATGCAAACAATGCAACATACTGAAAAGATATTGGTTTTCAAATCATTGAATCCATGATCAACAATACATGCCTTTCTGGATTATGTTATAACTTATTTCGGACAAGTCAAAAATTATGTTAGGCAAGTAAAAACCATTAACGACTTGCAGCCAGGCATGGCAAGTTAATTCTGAAAATTATGTTGGTGCCTGAAGTTTGATCAATAATTTGGCCAATAAACTAAATATTTAATTGAAAGCTGAGACTCGGAAAAGTCCAAATATTATAAAATCGTTTTGTGATATCTTCACATGTTCCTGGGGGTGGGACTTATGCCATGTGCCACTATTTTAAAAGAAGGCAACAAATAGAGACAAGAAATAAATACACACACATATGTATAGTCAAAACCTATTTTGGTTTATAATATTTTAGAATAATTCAATAAGTTTTATGATCAAGGGATGTCAGGCTGTTATATGTGGGTCAAAACAAAAAATGTTCTGGCAACCCTACATTAAAGTGTGGTCTAAGGCGTTGCCACTGTGGCATAAACCATTTGATAGGTGGGGGGAGAGGGGGCATGTATATTTTTTCAAAAAAAAACATGTATCTGAAAATTGGCAAAATAAGTAATCTTTCTTTGGAAAAAAACAAACAAATAATCTGTCTTGGATAAATTCTCATTTCAAGTGCCCAGAAATGGCTGAAAATGCATTTCAAAATATCTAAACCCAGAGAGCTTCCAAGCTACTAAGCTATATGTTAAGACTTAATAACAAGAAATACATATTCAATGAATCCAATACACCTTATTTTCATCTATTCAGATATTTCATCAAAGTTATTGGCCCATAAAAAGATGACAATGATAAATATTCCCCCTATTATATTGAATGTAACATTTGGTAGGATATATTTTCAGAAAAGGCCTAATTTTACCTCATAACGGGTATGAAAATACATATTTGCCTTATTGATGAGGAGACCAGCACCCATACTAATATAATAACCATATTTATACGTAGATTTCAGGCCCATATGACATTTGACCTTGAGACACCATGTTGGCCACCCCTAGTGGCCATCTACTTTTTGAAATTTAATTTCAATGAAAGCAGATACCAGGATTATCTTTTAAGACATTTGGATATCTAACCGTTTAGGTCATTGTCATCTTGGTTGCGTGTTAATTTTTGGCCATAGAAGAGAAAATACATAACTTGTCTTTGACCTTCAAAATATTTTTTCATTGGTGTACTTCGTAACTAGGGCTGCATACCGCTAAGGGTGAAGCGGTCCGGTACCATAACCGGTATCGTCGAAACGATACAGTATTTTATCGGTACTGCTATCGGTATCTTGAACTACGCTAAGCATGGTCTTAGCCAGCAGGGCGTCTGGGTGCCTTTTTGGACGCCCAAACCCTTAAAAAGAACCCCTCAGGACACCCAAATCTTTTTGGGTGGAATTTCTAAAAATCTCAATCTCAAACTTATAATTGAATTTTTTCATCTCCTTATAATTCCCATGACATTGTTTAATGATATCATGCCTTATTTTGATGAATGTATATATGTTTATGGTGTAAACCTGAGTATATTGTGATCCCCCTTAAAAATTAGGACACCCAAAATTTTCACAACTGCCAGTTTTAGGCACCCAGTTTCTAAATCCTGGCTAAGACACTGACGCTAAGTACAAACTTAGCGTAGTTCCTGACATAAACCTAAAACGTATTTGTTTTCTGTCAGGTATTTTAATTACAACATGTGATCAGATGTGAAAATTAAGCAGTCATACTTACCGCAGCCAAACCTTGTTATATGCGAACAGACGCTCCTAATGTCTTGGCAGGTGCTCGATTAGTCAGGCCTAAGCATACATCAGAATTTTAAAGTGGCGGAAATTGCCGCTTCAGAACTTCTTTCTAAGATTATAAAACATTCCAACCATTGTCACCTGCTGACTTAGGGCAAATACTCTAGTCAAAGATGTACTTAATTCATTGGTATAAGTCTGGCCGTGACACTCGCCTTATCACGCGAGAAATCCACTACGGTGAATTCACCGTAGTGGATGCCAGGTTTTTACAATGCAGTGGTACCGTGTCTCTGAAGGCCATATAGACGTCAGTATCAAGAACAGCTGGCCTGGATAGAGACACAAACTTTGACAAACCGGGTCTACTATTCTACCAGACCACTTTGACCAGGGACCGCTCGGAGCCTAGACCGCATCGAAATCTTTCTCGTCATATTAGGTGCTAGTAATGCGCGCCGGTATATAAACAACTCACCTATTGGCGATAACGAAGAGGTAGCCCAATGGCAAGTAAATGTTGCGTGTTTTGAGTTTCGGAGTGGCTATTTACCGAACATCGTCGCGGTAAATAGCGCTAAATTTATCACTATTTACCGAGAGTTTGGTCGGCGAGATATAGTAGTGTTGGAGGTGTGCGCGGGTGTTTCAAGCTTTATTTACTGGCTGTAACGAGGCACAAAAAGTTCGTTCTTGCCTTCCAAACTTGGCAGATCGTCATTGTTTGAAATGGGCAAGTTTTTCTATGGGACCTTATGAGCAAAATCAACATTTTGCGGAGTTGAGACAAAAAATATGTTTATACAAACACGCGGTAGTGCTCCTACTACCACTGACTACTAGCGGATTGCCAAGTTTGGATGGCATAAACGAACTTTTTGTGGAGAAAAGCTGTTAGCCAAATAAATTCAGACATACAAGAACTGATAAAGAACTCGTTAAGAAAGTTCGCAAGCAGATGTCGTGTGTTTAACTTATAATGGAGTCCTTCACCTGTTCACATCTGTAGTCGGCATATGATTTTAGACAGGTTACAAATATGGACAAATATCTTCATTGCGAAGAATTCTGTCTAGAAATACTGTAGTGAAAGATATTACTCTTGCTGGGTTAAACAATCTCCTCTCTTCGTATGCTACTAGACTAGTACTCTATGGTGTGTTATTTGGTGTTAAGTTCGAAATAGCCTTAGATCATATGTGCACTTCAGATAGGAATTGCTTAGACCACAGGCATTTGTGTCCCTATAATGGTCCGAAAATTGGTAAAAATTGTTACTATATAAAAATCAAATGATTGTGGGGACGTAGGCCACCCTCTTATGAAGCCTGATACGAACTTTCAGGTTTATCCGAGCACTGCAAAGCAAGAAAAAAGACTTGAAAGTATATTGTCAGGACTTGTCTAATATATATATTAGTCCTGGCATTATATACATGTACTTTCAAGTCTTTTTTTCTCGCTTTGCAGTGATCGGATAAACCTGAAAGTTCGTATCAGGCTTCATAAGAGGGTGGCCTACGTCCCCATAATCATTTCCGGACCATTATACGGATACAAATACCTGTGCTTAGACATGGACGCAAACTTACACACGTCCATGTTTCAATCACTTTACGTCAGTGCCAGTGGCTCAGCTAATTACGATTCGCTAATTATCCTTGTGCAAATAGGTACATGTCCTTCCTCTCAAGTGTAATTGCACAACTTTTTCACTCTCTTTCCAAGATCCACTTTTCTCCCTTCAGTCTACTTGTATTGCATCAACTCTCTGAAACGCAACTTTTCTCCCTGCTAGTAATGATGAAAGTGAAGGCGCTCTCTGTAACCACAACTACATGTACCTATTAGTCTACGACCATTATTCTAAGCCTTATTTTGATATTAGCATTCCCTGTAAGTTCCACACCAGGGTCTTAGCCAGGATTCTTAAACTGGTTGCCTAAAATTGGCAATTGTAAAATATTTGGGCGTCCAAATTTTTAAGAGGGACCACTATATGCTAAGATTTCAACCATAGACATGAATAAATCTATCTAAATAAGGCATGGTATCCTTGTACAATGTCATGGGAATGATACGGATAATAAAAAACTCAATAATATGCTTGAGATAAACATTTCAAGAAATTCCTCACAAAAAAATTATGGGTATCCTGAGGGGTGCGTTTTAAGGGTTTAGATGTCCAAAAAGATACCCAGACATGTTCCACACTTACTTCCATTCTACTTCTAGTGTAGGAGTCAATATATGGGTGTTTTTTTTTAATGTTTTACCCCTAACTTTCATTGTCGCATTGCTCACATTTTTTTTATATACTTCATTTGTTGTTTTTTAACCCTTTATGTATCCAGCATAATTGAATGTATTATTAGTTATGCATTTTAATTTTGACTATTTCCACACTTGACGATTAGACATCTGATTTCTCTAATTGTAATTAAGGGGTCTGGCAATGTCGGTAAATAGTGTTTAATTCAATGCTATTTACCGAACATGTCGGTAAATAGGCAAATATTCACCTTTATTTACCAAGATACCTCTCGGTAAATAAGAAATCATTCAACCTTATTTACCAAAATGTTCGGTAAATAACGTTGAATTCACAGCTATTTACCAAGATGTTCGGTAAAGAGTGCTGAATTTAACACTATTTACCGAGATGTTCGGAAAATAAGGCTGAAAATTTTCTTATTTACCGAGATGTTCGGTAAATAAGGCTGAGAATTTTATTTATTTACCGAGATGTTCGGTAAATAAGGCAGAAAATTTCCTTATTTACCGAGATGTTCGGTAAATAGCCTCAGCCTTTGAGTTTTGTTGATTTGACTCAGGCTGCCATCTTAGAAGATTTCACAAACTCTCGCGAGAATACGTCGCGAGAACATCGCGAGAGGTCATAATATAAGTGGGTCAAATTCACTACACTGTTACTGTACTTCCCGAGCCGACTATCCGCCAGACCTGTGCTCCTGGTAATGTATTTGTGTTAATGTATACACAACTGATTCTATTCACCGTCGTGATTCGGCCAGACTTATATCATTCGAGTATGTACATGTATGACTTGTTAATTTGTCGCTTGTTAAGTGTTTCATTATCCTAATCCTGATGTGGGAACTTTCGCCATTTTGCTTAAGTCAAGGCCTGACTAATCGATCATTGCTTCCGACCCCTCCCATACCGGCTCCTATCGAAATTACATAATCTTTGTACAGTTTCCCTGCACATTTATCAGTAAACTAAAAAGGAAATATGTTCGCACTACTCACGTCGACTTTAATGAAGGAATTAATTTAATGGAAATGAAGGAATTAATGACAAGACATTGCCAATGTCAATGATTGGCGAAGACGTTGTGAGTGCAGGGGTCTACTTTTCCGTCGGTGCGTCAGTACTGACCGGTGAATTTATGCCTCGAAAGGTACACACCCTTATATGACTACAACGCAAAGCTTAAAATACTTGTGAAGCTCGATAATAATTCTGCATTACCCATCAAATGCAGTCACAACTTTGTTATCCGTGACGGCATCCTTAGCTTGACACTTTGCGGAAATATATCGGAAACACCTTGATATGAGCTTTATATTTGTGCAATAATCACGCAGTATGAGTAGCCATTGACCAATGGCACGAGGAGTACTTCGAGTTCAACCTGTTGCAAAATATGTCATTGTGCCAACAGATTTAAACAAGAATTACTGTAAATTCTCGCAAATCTCGGACACTTTTTTATTAATTACGATTTTCGTTGGCTGATGGTGGCTGGAATTTTCTGAAAATAGCGATCAGAGCTCAGGCACTGTAATAGATAAGTAAAATGAATTATATCAGTTTTAACTATCTTAACTGCAGTAACATTGACCTACGGAAAGGCGAGTAATAAACAGCAGTCACAGAGTTACAATGTTGTAATCTGTGACAGGATGCCGTCTCATCCTGACGTCATTCTTTGCCATATTCTGCCAATAGAAGTCACGAAAGGAAGCTGCGCACACAGTGTGTATGCTAGATATGTTAGAGATGCTGTTTGCCACTTGCTGCTAGAGCTAATGATTGCCCTTCTGTGGGATGGGCTGGGATTCAAGTACTTCTCGCCATCTTCTTTGGGTCATTAAGTGGCGGAAATGGCAAAAAGGTTGCAGGATCTCGAAGCAGCCATTCCATAGGCAAGAAAAATGTTGAAAGCATCTGTTATGATGCAAAATACACCATTTTGAAAATGCCAAGAACAAACATTTTTCACAGTGAGATGTATGTATGATATATCCATTTAACAAAAGATCCAAACCAGGCAGGAAGTTTCCCTCAAATCAAGGAAAAATAATTTGATGTTCTTAACCCTGGTCCTGCTGCACCCTTAAATATCCACGTGACACTATATAAGCTGATGTGCATAGCCAGGAAACATCTGTATGCGCTTACTGACCTGCTAATGACCATTCAAATGAGTTAGTCTATAGGAACCCCCCCTCAAAGCCTGTATATGACCCAAAGAAGCTCCAGTTTGAAGACCCCTAGAGACCTTCATTTTGACATATTGCAAGTTGGGGTTAACTCCTCAAAATTTAAGTTGTGCCCCTAAAACCCCCAATGGTTAATTTTGTCCATAGGTATCAAAAACATATTAATTGGCAGGGAAGGTTACCTCCAGCAATTCTGCCGGACAATGGTTAAAGTCCCCTCCGCGAAATGTTGAATATGATGTGACCCTTTTATAATTTTTTGGAGCTGAGTTAGCAATGTATGTATGTATCTTTATTGGCCATATGATATAGCATATGAAAGGTACAACAATAAACTTGTAAATCAAAATGTGGACATCACAAAAACAAGGCTGACAACCTTCCAGTCATTTAGTTTTATTTCTCGCATCTAGGTGTCGCCTTTTCCGAATATTATCAATAACCAGTATCATAATCGATAAATCGTTATAAAAGAGGCAACAAGTATATGTCACTTATAATCAATGATTGTCCCACCACTAGGAAAGGCCAGTGTAACAGGAAATCTGACCCACACTGGAAATTCTTCCCATCAGGAAAATTGCCCCCTCCCCCCCTTTGCAGATACTTTCCTTGGTAATAACAATTATTGTTTGCCATAGCCTCTTCAAAATAACAACAAACACGCCGTCAATATGGCAACTCATCACTTCTCTCTATTAAAGTTTGGCTAGATGAACCTATATTATGATATGCATATACAAAAAAAAAAGAAAAGTTTTTTCATTCTATTTCTTTATAAAACTGTTTATATCATTCTTTTTTCTCTTTTCAGATCATGAATTTAGAAATCTGGAGAGTCGGAAGTTTCTTCAAATGAAAAAGGGAAGTCAATGTATGGAAAGAAAGGGAGGCATATTTTGCAAAGAAAAAATATCAGCATTTGGTCGGAAGCTTTGAATTTGTGCTTATATAACTTTTTGCACATTGTCCATTTCAAAGCTGCTGGAGCAGCTAAATATATGCATATCCCTCCCATATGACAAGAACTGACTTGCAATGCTAATTTGTTCACACAGAATTGGTATTCCTTCCTGAGAGTGTGAATAGCGAGAAATTGCAACCAGCTGCAATAGATAATTTAGAAATTCAGTAAAGCCATTTAATTCCTACACAAATGAACCGGACGTTTGCCATGCCAGTGCAAGATTGCAGATACAGAAATGCAAACGGATAACATGTCAAAAAATGAGACAAGCACATTTATGATTCACATAGCTGTGAAGCAAAGCTACATTTCATTGCGACGTCAGTGACCTGTGATGGCATCCATGCCCAAGAAAGAGTGTGTCAGTCAGGTGTGCGGTTGTGTATTATGCCCGGCTTGCCCGCACATTTAGTGCAGGAAGTAAATGCTGTCACTGTTCAGTATCCTACTCAAGTTACTATAGGGAGCCACCACTATGGCAGAACCACTCCAATGCAGACCTAGTGATGAATCCTCCCCACAGTCTTCAGATCTGATGGAGCCTAACAGAAATGACTCGGGAGAAAAGCCATTCAAGTGTAAGATATGTTATAAAGCATTCGCCAAATCTTCAAATCTGACGGAGCATACCAGAATTCACACAGGAGAAAAACCTTTTCATTGTGAGATATGCAATAAATCATTCTCTAGTTCTTCAAAACTGACGGTGCATAGCAGAGTTCACACAGGGGAAAGACCTTATCAGTGCGAGTTTTGTGACAAAACATTTTCCCAGTCCTCAATTTTGAAACGGCATAAAATAACTCACACAGGGGAATCACCATTTAAATGTGAGATTTGCGATAAAGCGTTTTCTCAACATACATATCTGAAACAACATAAAAGAATTCATACGGGAGAAAAACCATTTCAGTGCGAGTTATGCAATAAAACATTTTCCCTGTCTGCAAATCTGATACGACATAAAAGAATCCATACAGGGGAAAAGCCATTTCAGTGTGATATATGCAGTAAAGCATTTTCCATGTCCTCAAATCTAATGGTGCATAAGAGAAGTCACACAGGAGAAAAACCATTCAAGTGTGAGCTTTGTGATAAAGCATTTACCCTGTCCTCAAATCTACTTCGGCATAAGGTAGTTCACACAGGGGAAAGACCCTTTCAGTGTGAGCTTTGTGATAAAGCCTTCTCCCAGTCTTCTGAACTGATCAAGCATAGAAGGACCCACACTGTGGAAAGACCTTTTCAGTGTGAGCAATGTGATAAAGCATTCTCACAGTCTTCGGATATGATCAAGCATAGTAAAACCCACACTGTGGAAAACCCCTTTCAGTGTGGATGTTGTCATGAGGCCTTTCCTTCATTGTCCTGTCTACAACAGCATATGACGTCACATTTAGAGGAGGCAACTCTCAATTCTGATCCAGTGTCCGTGGAACCACAGCAGTGGGTAGTTGTGAAGGGAGATTGTGTTCCTATAAAACAAGAAATAAACGATGTATCCAGCAGCTTATCAATTAAACAGGAAAATTTTGATATTTAAGTTGGAGCTTTGCTGATATATTTATGCGTATATTAACAGATTCAGAGAAGGTTTTTACTTAATGAAATTACTTAATTCAACATTCATCAAAGGTTGGTAGTACATATGAAAAGAATTGCTATAACTGGAATAATGAGGTACCAAGAAATTTATTTTATTACATAATGACTATCCAATAAACACATTTCTATGTCATTGGCAATGGACTTAGGAAGGACTTGCAATATTTGAACTAAAATTAAACATAGTAGCAGATCATGAGAGCTGAATACAATGGTTCTGTAGTTTAAATTATAATATACTAACTGCCACATCATTCAGCCCTCATGATTAGCTTTATTAGTGTTTCTCATCAATTCACAGTAGGTACAATAGATTTAATAATTTGTAAGTTATGATCTGGTTAGTATAAATACCCTTAATACTACCTTAGGGGAATTGATTCAAGATAGGATGCTGTAACACAGACAACTTCCATAGAGAAAGTCAGTCAGGACAGGAAACACACCAGTCAACTGCGCACAAACTGCTTAATTACTTTCCTGGTTTCCCTAATTCTGTCTGAGAAACCCATTGAACAATTCTAAAATTAACAAGATCCTTGTAGTGAGACCAGGTTCTCCAGTAATAAGTTATTGTATACATAATCAGGGTTGGGTTTCTGCCGGCAGAAACATATTTCTGCCTGGACAGCGGCAGAAACCTAGTTTCTCACGGTTTTATCTACTTTCTCCCGGCAGAAATGAGAGAAACTCAAGATGGGATTTCACGCATAAACATGCTTGAAATAAAAGGAATTCAGGATAACTAATGGTGGCAGAAAAAAAAACAATATATGTACATATATATACATACAAATTTAATAGGTCAACTGAACTCTATACATTTGAATAACTGTCATAGACATGTAGGAGATGAAATAGTGTCCATATCAGATGGTATAGATCTGTTAATTTACTGCTTCTTTTGAAATCGCTTCATATCATACAATAGGTGGATAGTTAATGTCATAATACTTATAAACAGGAAATTTTAAGAGAAATGTCATACACCCTATGCTGCAATTGATAATAGAAAATCACAAGGCTAGCTTTCCCATCAAGAACTGCAATTATGAGCCTGAACAAAATTCATGCTGACTCTGTCTTGAAATCATTGTTTGTTTTCTCATACAAAGAAATGCAATTACGTCTGAAAATGTTTTATCTGCTCGTTTAGAGCGTAATCGTTTTTCTGTTTAGGTCCACCTTAATAGACTCCTTAAGAGCCTTGGTAGAGGTCCACCTTAATGATACTGACAAACTCACTAATCACTCTTGTCGGGTTGAATGCCCTATGTGTATAAAGTGTCCTAGTAATGGAGAAAACTACTATATAGCTAACCTTTTGTTCAACGCTTTCCGTTTTCTCTTTCTTAGCATTGTATTTAGAATGTTTTGTAAGCACCTTAATGTAGTTAATGACTTTATTTTGTCGTTTCGTTTAAAGTTTCGTTCTAAAGCACCACCTTAATGACTTTTTGTAAAGTAGCTGCGTTTCGACGCTCCTACGTTTTTCGCTTTTGTTCTCTCTGTCTATAAACAAGTCCAGTCTTTCCTAGTAAGCACACCACCTTAATGACACAAAGTGGTAAGTGCATTTTTGATGAATACTGACTATTTTCTACAAGTTACGATATCAGTCTCTTTAGGAGACTCAGTTAGCTCTGTTGCCCTTGGAGGCCAGTGACTCTCGATGTACTACTTTCCCTTTTGTTTTTCTGCTATAATTTGTGAATTTTGTTATATGTACTGAAGGATTTGTATTGTATGATTTGGTACTATTGGAAGTGCCGTCAATAAACATTCAATTCAATTCAATTAGGAACTTGAAGAAATATAAGGTTACCATCCATATTCCCTGTCCACCATTGTTAGAGTGTTCTGTCATAACATGAATCGCACTGTCCTGTCAATTTGGCACTGATCTGCACTGATCTCAATTAACCCTTTGAGACCTGACAAAACTTCCTTAGTCTAAAGAATTGCAATCATGCACATGGACATGTACATTATCCACACTCTCTGGCCACCATCATTAAAGTTTTTCTTATACCATGAATTATAGTTCTCGGGCATATCTGAATCAACAAAGCATTTAATGAATCTTCTTCTTCTTGTGATATAATAATCCTCCTGTGTAGGAGGTGTATTAGATTTTTAAGCATTTAGATTAATAAGCTAAGGTAGAACTGTGGGTATTGTGAAACAATCCTGAATAGATAGATTACCACTGTGACCCTGACAAACATTCCTCTCAAGACATGCTATTATAAACTTGAAATCCACAATTATAATTGTTTAAGTGTTCTAACATGAATCACTGTAGGTCAGGTAAGTACTTTGGCACAGATCAGGACTGACAATGAATCTGATAATTACTATTAATTAGTCACCATATATGATCTTATGTAGTCATTAAGAGGTTATGTACACATTTAGAAATCAAGTTCCTGTCTCCCCCGTAGCATCCTGTAGCAGAAGACTAGCTTAGTTGCTTTCTCCACCCCAAGTCTATTGTGTACTTTGTTGTGAATCAGTCCAAATGAAGAGAAAACCCTCTCAATAGATGCTGATGAAGCAGAAGCAGAGAGTACATAGCTAAAGCATTAGATCCAAGAATCCAGTTGGTAGAGCAATGAAAGACAGTGTTTTCCACCAGGTCATAGGGGGAGGTTGGTGGCCTTAAAGTAGGAAGGTGGAAATGGTGCATCCTGACTCTATAGCAGTGCGGAGGTACTCAGGATTCTTCTGTACTAGCCAGTTGTTTGCCACCTCACGCTGGTCAGTTGTCAGACGCTTGCCTTGATAGGTAGGATGCATTTACTAGCAGTATTTTGATGTGGACAGTTTCTGCCAAATAGAAGTGGCAGAAACGACAGAAACAGGTTTCTGCCTGGACAGCCAAAACCGGTTTCTGCCAAGGCAATAACCGCTCCTTGGCAGAAACTGCCAACCCTGTATACATTGCTATTATTACTGTTGGTTTTGAATAATACTTCAGCAATTCAAATTGGACAGTTGATTCCCCACTTAACATTGAAAAGAGTGTAATAAAAGCAAGCATAAAGCACCATGTCAGAGTTCCAAAATCGGATCTTGACTATCAAGATCAGATATTATGTTTCTGCTTCTCTTCTTGGTCCTGTTTCTTCTCCTCCTGTTGTTGATGCGGTTGTGTCTGCTGAGCTCTTTTCTTCTGTGTTGTTCTCTTTTGAGTTTGTTTCTGCTTCTCTTCTTGGTCCTTGGTTCACAGGTAGAACTTGAAACTGGTAGGGTGAGGATTACTGTATACCGTGTTAATATTGCTGCAGTTTAATTAATGCGTACTTTGCGCACCCATGGGGTCCACATTAATTAAACTGCGCAACATAAATTGGATATCCGATCCCCATGCTAGAGTCGTTCAACAAGCCCAGACATGATGGCATGTCATTCAATATGAATGTTAGCGGCCTCTATCGGTACAAAGTTCAATTACAATGAAAATATCTCGCACACTTGAGTGTGAACAAGCATGCCGTTAACTGCTAATCAAAGTTACTGATTCCGACTGGTATGTCACAGTTTGTGACTGATCCTGAAAATAAGATGTAATAAAGATTGCACTTGCCTGTTTTGTTTGCAGTCTGGCATCCCTAAGAGACTGACCCACTTTAATGTAGCAGCTTGACCCTTCCCATTAGCCGGGTAGATTACATACCTGTTTCCCCCTACACACCAAACGGGGAGGTTGGGAATAGGATGTGTGTAGGAATGTCGCTTGTTTAGTCCATAAAGTCATTATGGTAAAATTTTAAAAAATGACAAAACCCTTGTATTCAACATCCACGGCTTGTTTAATCCATAAAATCATGCTGATAAAATGCAATAGAATTACTTATAATCCTTTCATTAAAGATCCGCATCACTCTGTATCCTTGCTTATTCCTGCTGCCTGAAATGAACTTCTAATGAGATCCTGATTTCGGGAGATCTTCTCAACAGCTGTCACTAGCCACTTGGCATGGATTGGTTTCTGAACACTGGCCCTGAGATCAATCTTGATTTCATTTAACTTTTGTTGATCTCTAATGCACTTGTATATCTCACCTGCATACCACTGGTTGAACTCTTCACAGAGATAACTTTTGAATTGTTTGTTTACTTTTAAGTCCAGTGGCTGCAGCTGATCTGTACATGAGGCTGGGATAAACACAACAGAAGTTTTCTCTTCTTTCAGTTTTGCAAGCAGTCTCTCATCACGGTGAGCAGCAAAAATATCAAAAATACATAGAGCTTGCTGTTCACACTGCTGCAAAGGGAAGGGTTTCACGCACCTGCTCTACATAGGGAATTATGACTTCATCCACAAATCTCAACATTGTTTCTGCATTTGACCAGTGATTTTCTGAATGGTGTACATCCCACCCATCAGGAAAACTGTACTTTGGATGACATCTATCTGGGGATCCTGCATACAAGACTTGAGGGGGAAGCAGTGTTCCATCCATTGCAATGGAAAGCAGTGCAGTTATTTCACGTTTATCAGTCGCGTCACAATATCAATTTGTTTCTTGCCTGTCTCAGCCATGGTCCACTTGCCAACTGGTACAAGGCAAACCCCTCTCTGGTCCCAGTTGATCACTAAGCTGGGTGGAATGTTAAACTGAGAGATATTGCCATGGACACGTTTCTGGAAATTTTCTAGGACATCATCATAGTCAGCAGGGTTTTTTCTACTGGGCCTTGTACCTTTACGTTTGGAAAACTCAAGGCGTTTAAGGAATGATTCGGCCCAAGATTTCTCAAGGGATATCTCCCCTCCAAAGTAATACAAAAGTGATTTATTTCTCACTATTAGAATCCCCTGTGCCGCTGACCTTACAATCTGGCTGTTTATGATACCCCCTGCTTTGCGTAAGCCCTGAATGTAGGTGATAAG
Organism: Maea johnstoni; assembly: GCA_963942565.1. Taxonomy (NCBI): domain Eukaryota; kingdom Metazoa; phylum Annelida; class Polychaeta; order Spionida; family Magelonidae; genus Maea; species Maea johnstoni. The sequence continues at coordinate 907,026 of OZ012700.1, read as the reverse complement.
ATCATAATCATATTTACCCAGGAGAGTGGGTCTGCCCCTTGACATGGTATGGTGAAGAGTTCCTCTGTACTATCTCGCTTATCTGGAGTGATTGCCAACAGCTGCTTTTTAAAGGACCGCACCATACTTTCTCCTACATCAAACTTCCTGCTGGCATTCATGACTCCATACTCAAGTGCATACTTAGCTACTTTAGACCGTGTATCTGGAGTATACAATGTATTACCCGATCGCTTTCTCTTCTTTGAGGGTGTGGAGGGTGTATTCTTTGGAGGGGTAGCATAGACTGTACTTTTACGGAGCTCCTTGTTGACTTCCTCCACAATATAGCTTTCTAAGCCCTCACAGTCTGATGGTGCTGGTAATTTTTTTAACCCTTTATCACTCAGTGATGCAAAAACGCGCTACATGAGTGCAGCTGCACTTCCTCAGTAACGCGTCATTGCGTCATTGTATTTGTGCACTTATTCCTACGAAGCGCATTTTTGCGTATTTTGCTTACCACGATCTTAGATCGCTGGTGTACAACTAAGTGTTAAATAAAGATACAAAATTATTGCCCTTACCTAATCATCGTAATCTTTAGTTATGTCATGCTTGTTTTCGGACTTGAATCCGGGATTTTCGACGGTAAAAATACGGGAAAACCCCATCCAAATATGGAAGGCCTGTGCTGCGTCGTATTGTGGCGTCTTTAACAACACACAAATCCATCGAGATTCTCCCGTGTTTTATCGTTGTTTCTGCCATCAAATGGCGAATTTAAACCAAGATAATTCAGATGGGAGAGTGGGAGAGTGACGACGATCGTCCCCTTCAAAATCCATGGGAATCAGACGATGATATCCCGCTCGTTCACCCACGCAACGAAGACAAACTTGCCGAGGTGAATGCAGTATTTTATAGTATGTTTATTGACAGTGCATCAAGCGCAAAATCAGACAAAAAAATAACTTATAAGTGGATATATTGTAAACACACAAAAAAACATATAGAACAAAAAGGATGATAAATAAAGAATGAAAATAAATGTTTAAAGCACTCCTCCCTATGCACTGCAGTGCACAACACACTGCGCAACAATGTCTCTGAGGAGTAACCTCTCATGCAGTGCAGGGGACATCGCAACATTGTTGCATTGAGTGATATAGGGTTAAGTAGCGATACATGGTGGGGTAGTGGAATGTCCATATACATGTACCCCTGGACAGACTGAACGCAACTAAGAGAAGTGGCAGGATAGTGACTGTCGATTTATTTTTAGCAACCAGTTACAATTAGTCAAGGGTGATTGCTTAGCAACAGTGGTGACAACCAGCTATACAGAGTAATGGGCCATTACTGTGGCTATCGAAACTCGAGCCCTGGGTTAGCAGTAATTTACTGCTTGAGCAGTCTACGGAGGTTGGGAGGTCGTCAGTGCGCAACGATTAAAATGCGCATCAAAGGCAGATGCCCACCGAGCGCATTATTTTATATGCGCAATAATAACACGGTATGCAGTATGTCATAAACCTTCAGAAAGTTATGGAACCTATCTCTGTGAGCTCTGGTGCGGTAGAGCGTTTTGAAGTTTGGGAGTTCGTTTTGCCTGGGTCTGGCATTAGCATTGAGAATGCGATTTCCAAAGTGTGCCTTTACTTGCGCCCACTCCCTCAGCAGTTCAATCCTGTTACAGTTGATGCATTCTAGGACTGGAGCGAAGTTGTCGGCAATGTGCTGTAATTCATTGATGCCAAATTGTTTTCATCTATCAGAGCTGTGAAGTCCTGCCGGGTGTCAGGCCAAACACTGAAGTCAAAAATCCTGGTAGCTCTGAAGAGGGCTCTGGTGGGGCCTTAGGGGTTTTCTAGTCTTCTGTTGACTTTCTCTGTAATACTGTCGATTACCCCTCGAAAGTTGGCATGATCCCTGTTTGGATCATAATGAGTCAGGGCCACGTCCTTGTAGGTGCAGTTCCCATCATTCACCTGCAGGGCATCGTAAAACTGCTGAAGACACTCCCCAGGTTGAAGACGTAGGGTTCCTACTTCCAGGTTCGCTGTTTCGAGACTGTCGAGGAAATCCACGCAGCTGACGCTTTTCTGCTGGAGCCTCAGACTGAATCTGCTGAGGATGTCTAGCACATCCCGGAAGAAGAACATAAACCTCAACACTCTGAAATCCCTCAGCTTAGTAGTCAGGAATCTGCCCCGCCCTCTGACTTCAGCCGTTGCCTGACCTGGACCTGCCTCCCCAACGTGTTCGAAGTGGGCAACGAGGACTGGAAAAATTCGGGCTAGAGTCTTTGTGGCTTTGTTCATATGAGGTATCCAACGTGTGCCCTGCAGTCTTGTTGGCTTAATGATCTTCTCATCCAATGCATCTGCAATTTCTCTAAGCTCTCTTAGAGCCTTTGGAGAATAATGGTAACGTTTATGCAGTTTTTTCAGCATGCCCGTATGACAAGTAGCATAGGTTCATCTTTGATCCCTTCCTGTGCAGCTAGTTCCAGCCTATGACATACACAGTGGCCGATTACTAGGTAGGGTTTGTCATGACTTAGGTGAGTAGCGACGCTGTTCCTCTGTCCTATGTTCACAGCGGCTCCATCCGAACCTGCACCAACAATCTTTTCTCGCCAGTTTTCTATGCCACTATCATCCAAAGCTCTCTCCACAGCTTGGTAGATGCCCTCAGCATGCGCATGCTCTAGGTCCTTCAGAGCACAAAAGAATTCTTTGACTTCTCCATTTCTGGCAATCCGAATGTGAATTATTTCCACCTCCATAACACCGGTATCAGTGGCGCCATCATACAGCACCGAAAAAACGCTTCCATCAGAGAGTTCTTCCCGAATTTGGTCCGGCACAGCATCAGCAATGTATGGGGTGAATCTACAAGGACAATACAGAATCATAAGAAATACATTAGGCAAAACACCTTGAAATGCAAATAACTTGTTTGGATACCTAGGAATATCTTATTTCACATAAAGAAATAATAAATATTTGGGTCAGACCCCAAAATTTGTGAAATAGGACCTTTTAACCCTACATAAATTTAAAAAAACAGGACGGCCAGACCGCAAAATTTGTGAAATGTTAACTTCAACCCTGAATAAGTCAGAAAAACAGGACGGTCAGACCCCAAAATTTGTGAAATAGGACCATTAACCCTGCATAAGTCAGAAAAACAGGACGGTCAGACCCCAAAATTTGTAAAATAGGACCATTAACCCTGCATAAGTCAGAAAAACAGGACGGTCAGACCCCAAAATTTGTGAAATAGGACCATTAACCCTGCATAAGTCAGAAAAACAGGACGGTCAGACCCCAAAATTTGTAAAAAGAGAACGGTCAGATCCCTTGATGGTAAAATGTAACTGAAAACTCTGCTTAAATGACAAGAAAAAAGAGGACAGTCAAGATAGCTGACTTGAATGAAATTTAGATGAAAAATAACATCTTTATCATGTTATGAAATATAAACAAAAAATTATTTTATTTACAATTTATTGACTTTTTAAAGTTTGTAAGAACGTAGTTCTTTTAAACTTTATTACTATCTCATTCTATTCTTTGTCTTAGCTTTCAGTTTTGAATTTTGTGTGTGAATGATCTCTTTACTTGTTCGGCGTTTTTCCTATTTTTTTCGTATTATTTATTGTTTGTGTGGTGAATTTATTAGATTTTTCATTTTATTTGTGTTATTTTGTTTTTTAAGTGTTTTATTTTATGTTTGTTTCTGTGGTACCTTTTTCTACGATGTACTCGGTAAGCGCTCTAGCGGATTTGACCCGGATGTTGTTTTCGTTGTTTATATCATCGCGCATGCGTGGGTCATTTTTACTGCGCATGGGCAGTTAGATATGCATATATTATATTGTTGTATGCGTGCGCATTGGCGTTTGTGGCGTGTACGGGATACTTTTAATGTCGTGTGCCGGTGCAGCGTTTGGGTGATTTCTCTTTGTTTGTGGATTGTTTTGGGCTAGTGGGTATTTCTGGTCGGTAAGTACGTTGTTTATTTTTGTATTGTGTGCTGTCATTGTGTATTTTTGTATCGCATCGCGGCCCGCTATACTTTTTTTTAATCGGGTGTCAAGGATCACCTGGCAGTTAGTCTATGCTGCGGTTTGTTTACTCGCTCTGCTGGGATTGGTGTCCTTCCGTTTCTATCTGTTCATTGTATGATTGTATCGCTTAATTAACCCTTTGTGTAATGTTAGTATTTTCCTGGGGTAGGGTTGAATCATATATGCTTGTTTGTTACGGGAGAGTCTCACGCGCCTTCCAAATTTCGGGTAATACAGTCGTGTATTTACATAAAGTCAGATGTGTTATCAATCACTATTCTTAGACTTGTAGCATGTCTATTGTGTCGCAATTGTTTTCATCTATCAGAGCTGTGAAACTCGCTTCACAATCACTTCATATATCGATAACTTTGGCTCAACCACATTCAGGGGTTTTCTCAGTAGTGGGAAGCAATATATAAGTTCAGTATTTAGGGTCATGGTAAGGGTTAACCTTTATCGGATATCAGGAACCTTATTATCATAGGTTTGAGTGATGGAATCATCCCTTGCACCAATCCTTTCCCCAGGGTATAGTTGTCACTCTTGTAGTGTGAGCCTTGTGGGCTGTTCCCTTGATCCTCTGTTTAAAGGGAATCTTTTGATAACTGTCTCCAGTGTATTTCTGCAGTTTTTTCTTTAGGTTAAAACTAGTTCATCTAAACTCAAACTTGCTCCTTGGTGTTATTTTTAGGTATTCATTTTATTACCATTTTTTTGGACAGTTCATTTTTTTCGACAGTTGATTTTGGATAGAAATTATTTTTATTGTGGAGTATGGGATCCCCTTCGAACTTATAGAAATCAAGGATTCATTCATTTTTTCACCTTGATATCAATACAATAATCTGTGGTACTTATGTAGATTTTTCAGGGAATACAGACGTTTGTTTATATATAGTCAGATTTGTTATCTGGTAATACAGTCTTGTGATTATATAAAGTCAGGTGTGATTTCAAAACACATTGACAGGTTTGTAACCAGTGTAACTAAATATATTGCAGTATACTCGTTGCCTCTTGGCACCCTTATAGTAGGAGCTATGTTAGGCACTGTGACATAGTCTTAGCCAGCAGGGCGTCTGGGTGCCTTTTTGGACACCCAAATCCTTAAAAAGAACCCCTCAGGACACCCAAATATTTTTGTGTGGAATTTCTAAAAATCTCAATCACAAGCTTGTAATTGAATTTTTTCATCTCCTTATAATTTCCATGACATTATTTAATGATATCAAGCTTTATTCTGATGAATTTATACATATTCTTGGTTGAAATATGAGTATATTGTGATCCCCCTTAAAAATTTGGACGCCCAAAAATTTTACAACTGCCAATTTTAGGCACCCAGTTTCTAAATCCTGGCTAAGACACTGCACTGTGTGCAGCTGTGTTGTTGTGGCTGTTTGTTCATCACCTGTAAAGTTTTTAGTGCTGACCTGGTCATTTAGGTGCAGGCTAAATATTGCATGTCTGTCGAGGCTATTTCTTGTGCTTGCCCTGGTTTTGCCACACTCTACCCACCCATCCCACTGGCACCATGGGGTTAACATGTTAAGTTTTTTGGTATATGCTTCCCCTTGAAATTGTTGTCTGTATCTATGGTTGTTTGATAAATTTTGGCAAGTGGGAATGGTTTTGGAAATTAATTTGTTTAGTTTTACTGGTGATATATCTTTATCATATTTTCAAAAATTTGTCATTTTATGCTCTGGCTCAATAGTTTCATCAAAATTGTTTAAATTTGTCATTCATCCCTTTAAGGTATTGTGTGCAGTGTCCAATGTGTGGTTTAAAATACATACTACTATTAAGGTAGATCCTATACCTTTACAGTTTTTGCTTTTTTTGGCCAGATACTGCTTTGTGTGTCTTATTAAAGTGACCGAATGACACGCTGGTTTTGGATGTGGGTTTTTTGTGGTTGCTGTAAATATTGTTTTTTTGTAGTGTGTTGATTGACTTCTTTGTGTTGTTTGGTGTCTGTTAATTGTTGTTTATATCTTGCAGGTGATGATGTTGTACTATGCTGTGGCTGGTGTCCCTCAGTGTAGTTTGCTGCTTGCTGTTGGTGATGGGTGCTGCTGTAGGTGCTTGGAGTTGATTTATTGACTGTTGTTAGCCAGTCTACAATTTTAACCCTGCCATCCCGTGCTCCCGCGCTTGTGTGTGTCGATGTTTTTAGGCTCTTTTTAGATCTAGTCTTTTTGATATATTAGTATCAGTTTATATTTTTGTCTGAAGTTTCTCTTTAAGGGAATCTTTACCTTTTTACCTGCATTAGTATTATTACAAAATTGTCTGAAGTTTCTCTTCCAATTTTTTTTATTCATTTTGTTTTTTAATTTTGAGCGATTAATACTGTTAAATTTACTGTGGAAATTTACTGTGGCTATAAATAGCTGTATTTTTGATCGCTTTAAAGTGGAGCTGTGTCCAGGTGTGTTTTCCATACTTTTACGATAGTGTTGTATAGTTAATATACCATGACATGGGATGTGAGTCACAAGCCTCATTAAATGGGGAGTGGACTTGTATACTGCTAAATTATCAATATTTTGTAGAAAATCTTTGCTCTTTTTGAGTTATTAGGCAGTGTTTGTATTTAGTGTGTGCTTCAGTTTTGTTTTTTACGTGTTGTAGATACAACCACCCTCATGTTTTTGTTTATGCTGAGATAAAAGGCATTTGTATATGTTTTGTTTTTTTTGGATTTTTTTTTGTCAAAAAGCTGGCTAGTGGGGTTCTGACATCAACTATTTGTAGCCATGTTTCTTATTTTAAGACAAGTTATTGTTTCCATGGATGCATTCATGCCAAAGATAGTTCGTATTTTGTATAATGGTGGCATCACTGTCAGGGTTACCCTATTTACTGTAGATTGAACCTTTTGTTACTGTTTTATAGACACGCACAAACGACAAAAAAATCATTATGGGAGACTTTAACATAAACATACTGAACAAAAATCACCAGACAATAAGTAACTTGTGTAATGACCTAAATACAAAGCAATTGATTAACACAGCAACAACCAAACAAAACACAATAATTGATCACATCTACATAAACATTACTAATTCAAAAATGTCAGGGGTAATAAAAACATACTATTCTGACCAAATTTTCATTCAATTCTGACACCATAGAAAAGCAATAGGTGGTGAAATATTCAAAACAGCACATAGACAAAAAATCGAGTAAATGAATAAAAATTTACCAAGTGCAAAAGTTTAAAAAGCAGAAAATTTAAGCACAAAACAATTTAAAAAAACATAAGAACAAAGCTACTAACAATTGCGAAAACAATCAATTAAAAAACATAAAATACAAGACAAACTTTTGACGCCATTGGCGTCTCTCTTGTTCAAATTATTTTTACCTGAACATCCGGAGCAGCACACAGCTTGTGTGCTGCTGATTCCCAGTGAGAAGCGATGGAGGTAGTCCGGAAACTGCTGCAACCGGTCACAAGGTTGCTGGTTTTATCAGCAATATCTTTGTGTCTCACACAAATGTCACAAAAAATCAGACCCTCTTCTTCCTTGTGCTGGATCCCTGGAAATCTTTCTTTCCAACTCTCAAGAAAATGCCTCTGCCTTTTCTCCTTATCATAGTTTTTCTGATCGTCACTCAGCCTCTTCTTCTTTTCATCATCTTCATTTCCTTTTCTTTTGAAAAATCCAAAAGCTGACAGATTTGTTTTTCTTTGACATTTTGTTTCAGTTGAGTGAGAAAATGTGAAGAAAAGGATGGTCAGATGGTCCCATTTGTTTGATATAGATGGACCCATTTGTTTATGTGACCTATTGACCAGGGCTGACCAACACAATCAAGTTAATAATTTATGCTATATATATCTTATTAGCTACAGTTTTTTTACAGGTGGGAATTATATTATAATAAAAAACAAACAATTATATCATAGTATATTTATTGTTATTATCAAATCAATATTTCATTTTCAAATATTATAGTCTGAGATTTTTCCATTGTACAGCACATTCCACATTAAATTACACCAGTTGACATTGTTTAGTTTTATTTTTCACTGCTTTCTTAAGGCACATATATTGATTTAATAATATCCTTTATTTTGCCTGTAAGGTATATATTTTTTCCATAATTTCTTATGTTTTTTATATCTGCTCAAAATGAATTCTTTTTCAATTGCAAAACCCCATGTAAATGCAAGGGTTACAATTCCCGCCAATGCAGTTCCGCGCCAAGCCAGTATATTGAAAAGTATTTACATTATGAAATAGTTGTGCAAACACTTGTTATTTCAAATGCTCGGATTGGTTCAAGACATCTGAAACAGCAAGCGTTTGCATTCCTGATCAACACCAGTATATGCGCAGTAGTGCAGTACACATATCTGGTGTTGCGAAGGTTTGTTTGGCCGTCAAGAGACATCGCCGGCAGTGAGTAATCCTCTTTTTCATCGGATTTTCTGAGTGATTGTTTGTGGGTTGTCACCCACAAACAATCGTGATTTGGCAGCTGATCTCTCTGCAAATGTCTAACTGCCCTGTTGGGCAGGTACGATGTCTAAATCACCTGCCCGCAGGGACTTTTGGAAACTTTTACCAGGCCCTAATGTCGAGCGCTGCACCTTTCCCTCGAGAGTGACGGGGAAGTCTCTGAGCAGGTTCTCCTTTGCTGTAGCTATGTCATTCGCCTCCTGCTTTACATAGGACATTGGTGAAGACGAGCGAGACGACTCGGGAGAACTACCCATATTAGGTGGAACAGCACTCCGTGGGTGAATGGAAGCCCCAGTTGAAGCTTGCTTGTTCGGAGGGGAGCAAGGAGAGGCTGGACGTGTGTCTGTCGGAGAGGATGATCCTGAAGGGGTCTGGCCGGTGTGATGGTCCTGGTTGCGGGGATGCTGGCTGGCGCATGTATGGCCGTTTCGGAGGCATACTTTTCGACGAAGATGGGCCTGCCTGTGTTGTGGAGTTGGGAGCAATTGGGGCTATAGTTTTTTTCACCTTGAACCAGGCTCCTCAAAAGGTCACTACTCCCCACCACCTGGCTGAGCTACCTGTTGCGGTAGTACACACTTGCTATATGTTTGGAATGGTGAAGGTACAAGTTGATGGAGTTGATGTGGGTAGCCACCAGATCCAGGCTTGCTGCTTGCGTCTGGTACGCCTTGCGCGCCTTGTTGTTGTTCACGGTCATGCCCAGTCGCCCCAGATCCTTGGTTGTCTGGTCAAGTAGGCCACCTCTCTCGTTGACGGAGAATGGTGCATTGGGACTCAAGTCGCTCGAGTACATCGGACGGATCTTCCTCATGTAGAACTCTAATTGCTTGTATTCCTCTTGGTCATGGCACATTTTTACTGGGCAACCCGCACTGGTCTTGTGTTCCAGGACGAAAGGCACGGTATGTTCCTGGACAGTGGATCGTGCATTCCACTCGCCCACTGTCATACCGGTGCCCACGCCTGGCCGCTGTGCGTGCCTGATCTGAAGAATCGCTTGCAGAACTCTGAAGAAATACCGCCCATGTCCTCTTGTGATCATCTCTTTATCCATCTTCATGATGGACTTGAGCTTTGGAAGGAGAGCGTTAAGCTGCTTCATGCACTCTTTGAGGGGGACTTCACCTACACCTTGACGCCTCTCGAGCTGTTTCAAGTTCCTCTCATTGGACACGCCTCTGTTTGCGATCTTCAAGTGATCGGCGAGCGCATTGTCTAAAGCATTCATCTGCTTGGTATGGCCAAACCCTGTGTTGTTGCGGACGTACAAGACGAATCGAATGAAGGCGGCGATGATGTTCTTGAGGGTGGCGAAGGTTACATAGTTCATCAGCAACGTGATGTAGGATTGGAGATCGCGCTTGTCCAACATCTTTGTCAAATCTACCTTCGAGCTGTCAAGGTAGTACAAGTAGCAGGCTATGTAAGTGCAGTAGTTAGCTGTCGACTTCTTGACTCTCTTCTCGTTCACTCTTGCACAACCGGCTTTCAAAATGTGACCCAACTTCTCTAGAAAGCCTTTAAACAGTTTGTGGTCGAAAGAATGCCTCTTGTCTCGACCAGCTGCATGCATTCGGCCTTTGACTGTGTCTAGTCTCCAGTTGTACCTTGGTCCCGCCTCCCCTGCCTCCTCCGCATTCCCTTCTTCCAGCTCTTCCTCGGACTGATCCGAACCACCAACTTTTTTCACTTTCCTCATCTGAGATGTGCATAGATGTCCCCCCTGCCTTGTCGGCAGTGTTGGTCTCCCTTTTGGGACAACACGATGGCGACGAAGAGGGATCAGGGGCACTATTATCACTCTCAGTAGAGTCAAAAAACACATGGCGGTAAGGCGTGTCCGGGATGGGGTCAGGTTCTGGGGGAGGGCTAGCGGGCTTGGCCATAACCTCATGTGTGAAACGAGCCTTCCTTGGGGTAGGAAGAGCCTCAGGCACAACAAGGCGCCTCCGTACTTCCCCTTGCACCTTGTGGCCAGTGGCAACGATGATCTATTCCATGAGCTCCAACTTCGAAAGTGAGCTGTTTTGGCCCACATGGTCTGCGAGGAACTGTCTATCTATGGCCCAGAAGTTACGTTGGAAACCGTTCTCTGTGTTAGGAGCTTTCCTTCAAAATAGCCTTCTGGGTGCAATCCTTCGTGCATGTCTTTTGCAAGTGCTTCGCCAGTTCTCCCACTGTTTTGAAGTAGCGAGGGCACACCGTCTTCAGACGCCATCATCTGAAAAAGCTGAAAAGGAATTGTTGGTACCGGGCATATAAATGCCTACATACTTGCCTCTCAGCGATTGCTGGCTGATCAAACGTTGTACAATTCAATGAACAAGATTTATGCGAGCTTAAGCAAGAGGTGACAATAAAGTAGGTATCGCTGGGTACGCTCAAGGCTTGCTCGTTAAGTCTACAAGGGATGGTAACGGATAAAACGAAAACAGACCATGAAAGCGTGGCCTATCGATCCTTTTGATTTTACGAGTTTTAAGCAAGAGGTGTCCTATCATTGTGAAGCAGAATTCACCAAGCATCGGATTGTTCATCCGCTAATAGGGGACGTGAGCTGGGTTTAGACCGTCGTGAGACAGGTTAGTTTTACTCTACTGATGACTCGTCGTTGCAATGGTAATCCTGCTCAGTGCAAGAGGAACTGCAGGTTCATATATTTGGTTTATGTGCTTGGCTGACGAGCCAATGGTGCGAGGCTACCATCTGAGGGATTATGACTGAATGCCTCTAAGTCAGAATCCCGCCCAAACACGTAACGGTACACTGTGCGCCTCAGCGTTGGGAGGCAACGATAGACGCTGGTGGTATCAGCGAGGACAGTAACCTCCTGTTGTTGATGCGGTTGCGTCTGCTGAGCCCTTTACTTCTGTTGTTTTGTTTTGTGTTTGTTTCTACTTTTGGGTTGTGACCCGTTTTTGGCACTTCTCGACAGTTTTGTTGAGGGAATCTGAAAAAATTAGAAAGACATTATTCAGTATTTATTAATGGGTAGTGGCCTAACGTTGTGTGATTGATCATTGCTATACATTATCTTTTAATCATTATCTTGGAAAAACTACTGAATCAACATATCCATATTTATATCTATATATATATATATATATATATACATATATGTATACATATATATATATATATATATATATATATATATATATATATATATATATATATATATATATACGTATATATATATATATATATATATATATATATATATATATATATATATATATATATATACTGTAGAACACACAATGTTAGCGTCTGTTTATATATAGCGTACATAGCGTGTGGTTCCGCTTCGCTATATATAAAAACGCTGTACTTTTTTCTTACTGTACTGGCACTGTCAGCGGCGGCTACCATCGCTAACATAAAGATACGCTATGATGCGAAAACTCCCCAATTCGCTATATTTGGGACACGCATCATATATGTGTTCTACAGTATATATATATATATATATAAATATATATATATATATATATAAATATATATATATATATATATATTTATATATACATATATATATATGAATACTTGTAATCTGAAAAAAAAATTAAAAGCCATTATTCAGTAGTTGTTAATGGGTAGTGTTTTCAACTTGTGTGATTGATCATTGCTATACATTAGCATTAAATATCCTGGAAAACCTACTGAATCTCCATATCTATCTATCTATCAATCTATATTAAACAAATAGAGCACAGTCCCGTGGGAACTACAAAGAAGTAGGTCCCAGTGAGAAGTAAATAGGCTTTATTTTTAGTCAAATTAACCAGATTTCACCTAAGCCGGATGAAATGAGCTGCTCATGCAGAGTTGCTTGTATTTGATATATAGGACAATGTATTACACTAGAAACCCATACCAGATGTGCATTTACATGCTTAATCAGGAAATATGCCTACCTTGAAAATTCTGTTTGCCGCTACTCCACCTGAAGCTGGCTGCAGCCAGGGGCAACTGTTGCGAGTTACCCTGCACAATTTGGGGTCCTATAAAGATGGCAGAAGTGTTATGTGACTGTTTCAAGCTAAATACTATAAAATGGCTGCAAATGTTGCATGTATCCACATATAAAGGAGTTGTGATGATTTCAGAGAGTGAAAAGGCCTACCAGGCAATAATAGTGGAGTTGTGTGAACGCTGCCATATTGAAACAAGACTATAAACCAAATATCTTAATGTTAAATAGATAAAAAAAAATCCATGTGAACTTGCTTAGTACCTTAACTCAAAATCATACCAGCTCAAGCTGACATCCTGAGAAACTATCTTTGCAAATATATAAGAAAGGCAGTATTCTAGATCACAATTGTTGGCCCACATTGCCTTGACATCAAGGTCACCAAACCTTTGCCAGCTCAATCAAGCGATTATCCTGTAATTGTTAACAAAATCTGTCAAACAGTTACAGAGAAATTTTGAAAAGGATTGCAGTTGTACCGCTCTTGCTTTTAACTGGGTCAGCATTATTTGATATTTCTGTTACAGGATGTCTTCCATTACCACTCTGACTGTCAGTGTCAGCTGACTGTGTCTGGCTGTTGTTGTCCTCTTTTGCCACGCCTCTTTTTATGGGCAATGTGGGTGTCTTGAAATTCAAAGGTAATTGATTACACATGGTATAGTTTCAGGGCTTGTATGCAAACAGGCTGACTTGAAATAAGTTAGGTAGCTAGGCCCTTACAATCATCTGACAAGGTTATAATCTCTAAGCTGGTCCTGCTGAAAATCCTAGGGCCTTGCGTACTGTAGACAGCTTTACATGGCTCCCATAATTTAGTAATTTAGTTCATCCATTTTTATTTTCACGCTATTGACCTGTGACCGAAATAAGGGTAATTAATAATGCAGTAAGAATTTCACTGTCTGCAGTATGTTTTTCACCTTGATGCCAACTCTTAGTAGCTCAAGAGCAGGTCTCAAGTAAACTACCCTGACAATAGCACAGGTCTAAACTTAGCGTCTGTCCCAGGACAAACCCAGGTAATAGTGTTACATGACCAGTAAAGTTACTCCTATTGCTGGCCTACTGGGCCGGTAAAATTTTACCCAAGTGAAATGAAATGTGGGTGGCTACACTATGTGACCACCCATTATCTAGGGCTGAAACCCCTATTTTTACAGCCTTCTGCGGGTTGTTCTACTTGAGCTATTTTTCTACTCTCTATAGTAACCATGGAGGCTAGGGTCTTAAGTCGTAGCAGTAGCAGTAGCAGCCAAAGCAACCCGAAGTGTGGCCACGGTTCGTCATCTGCTTGAAAACATCTGACCAGGCTCAGTGCAAATGTTTCTTTGTAATATGAACAATCACCCAGTTAGCTAGGCTTTTAAGTCGTAGCAGTAGCAGCCAAAGCAACCCAAACTGGTCACATTTTGTCATCTGCTTGAAAACATCTGACCAGGCTCAGTGCAAGTTTCAGTGATTAACTACAGAGACTGGCTTGTTTTAATGAGTTAAGCCAAAATGTTTCTTTGAAATGTGAACAATCACCCAGTTAGCATGCATCTACAACAATTTAATTAACATTTAAATAATCTTGAATAAGAATGAAAGCTAAACTAAATTTGTTTTATTTGCATTACTATATATATGCAAATTCAGGACCGGCAAAAAGATCAAAGGACCACTAAATACAAATACTACTGGTCCTTATGTCCAGTATTCAAATAACCAAGTCTTAACATCTATAATACAACCAGGAATAAGCTGAGTGGTTGTAAAAAACTGTCATTTATTGCCACTGTAGCAGCATATTGATGAACTGAAAAAAAAAGAATTAAACAATCTTCATGGCACAATTGGAAATGGTACCCAATCTTCCTGGCCTTAAAATATTTCATACTGAAATGGATAGCTGTGTTACCATTTTTACTTTTATCTCTGTCAGTGCTGTCTGTTTTCTTAGTGGCTGCGTCTTCACAAGTGGGAATATCTTGTTGGCTTCCGTTACCACCGTCAGTGCTGGCCGCATCGTTGTTGTCATCACTGTCACTGTCTGTTTCTTGCTTTTCATGGACGATGTGGATATCTGCAAATTTCAAAAGAAATGATTTAGCAGGTTATATTTGCAGGATCTTTCAGATTAGTAGCACATACAGGCCTTGACATTTTCTTATTGAGGTCACTTGCCCAGACCAAGTTTCCCTGGTCCATACAGGCCAATAAACCATAACAGGCCTGAAACAGGTTTTTAGCGTGCTGGTAATGAAGCTCTTTTGGGCCTGTTGACAATAACAGGCTCGTTATATGCATCTTCAAATAGAACCATTATGGAACAGGAGCCCATCACAGGCTGGTATATATAATATTTCAGGCCTACTATCCGAACAGGCCAGTAACAGGCCCATTATAACAGGCTTGTCAACTTTTACCTGTGAAGACTGATGACTGAATTAAGGAAAGCTCCTCACAGGTTCCTTGTACCAATGTGTACTTGTGTTGTTGTTTTTCAGGGATGAGATATTTTCAGTGAGTTCTAGTGTTTTCATGAGGTTAGATTTTTTTTACGGAGGTGAGATTTATTTATTGTATGTCACACCTGCTCCATTATAAGGTAGGCACTAAACATCTGACAAAATAAATCTCAGCTGGTTCTGCTAAGAAACACAAAAACGGGCAGTCTTTTAATTGATTTTGTGAGTGATGTTCAACTATTAGTATATATCAGAAAATATCATTAATTTCCGCCAAATACCCTTTTCCTACTTTCAATTCTGTGGAAAATGTTACCTCCTGGGGCTTATTGCTAAACCATTGTTGAAGGCATAAATATAGTAGGCTTCAAGAAAGGAAGAAAATATGTCAAATCCCCAAAAATATGGAAGTCTGCCCACATGATCATGAGCCATGTCTATTGTTGCCTAAACAAGCAGAGATGCTTCATAAAGATGATCAAAAAGGAACTTATACAGTATGTGACATTGGATAATTGTGTCCGAAAATTTTCGGTCTTTGGTATTTTCATACTGATAAGGATGTACCCTTACCTCCTTCGCTTTTATCTGTGTCAGCATTGTCGTGTGTACTTCTGCTTGCATCATGAACTGTTCCAAATTCAGGATGCCTTCCATCAGCAGTGTCTGCGCTTTCTCTTTCACTGTCACTAGCTGTGTCTTGCTGTTGTACATTTTGGCCTTGCCTCTTTCCATGAATAGTGTGGAAATCTTAAATTTCAGAATTTCAGAATCTTTATACATTCAGACATACTTGCCCAGACACCAATATTCCCTCATCTTATCTTAGGGCTGTTACATTTAAAAGTGTGGGGTGGGGGTAGGGGTTGAATTCTGAAGATCCTTTCCATTGGACTAAGTTACCCTCTTTAAATAAAGATTATTATTATTATTATTATTATTATTATTATTATTATTATTATTATTATTATTACTATTTCCCACCTTTTTGCCATGGGAGATGGCGAAAAGCTCCAATTTGCTGCTTCATGATGTGTTTGGTTACTCACGTTATATCTATTCTTAAACTGACTGACTGCTCCGCCTGACCAATAATGTTCTTTCTTTATATCCCATGGCAAGTTAGATTTTGCATCTTCCAGGATTTTCTTGTTGAATGCAAAGGCGGCAACTTTGTCATACTGTAGTTCATTTGAGATGACAGCATAGCAAAGATGCTGCAGTTCCTCTCCTTTGTCAGTACAATAATGCACTATTGCCGTAAACTTTGTGATGCCTTCCGAAGACCATTGAGCATTGTCTGGATTTCATTCTGGTATTTGATGGCATAGTTTTCTGGAAAGTCCTCATGTAAGATGATTTCTCCTGGTCTGAGATTTGCCTTCAGCTGTCGTAGCTCTGCATGTTGCCTATTGGCATCATAGACATGCCTTGAAAATGGTTTCAGCTGGTCATAAGGTTCAGTCACAGCTTCTAACTGGCTTAATATTGTTTGCTGTTTTGTAACATGTCCATCAACTGTAGTCCAATGGAAGTACTGCATGTCTGTTTCATTATTTTCAGCTGGAAAATATCTGTCCAGAAGCGAAACAACACAGTCCTCACAGACTCTATTTACACATTCCTCATCCTTGATGTTGAGCAGAGCTAGTACTAGCCCAACAAATGTTTTCTCAGTCTTGCCTCATCCGCCAGTCATAATCTTTGCAATGGCGTGCCTCCCAATGTTAATAGGTCTCATTTCCTGGCTTGTAGTAGTAGTAGTAGTAGTAGTAGTAGTAGTAGTAGTAGTAGTAGTAGTAGTAGCAGTAGTATCACATTGTTGTGTATTCTTGAGCAGAGCTTCTGTTGAAGTTGTTGCTGATGCAAGAAGGGAGAATTTCTTCTAACAACTATATTCCCCTTCTCAGCTGGTCGTACAAAGTGGAGATATTGTGTTCCTTGCACCGCTTGGCAGTACCAAAGAAACTCCAGTCCGCTGCACACTTTAAACCTAGCTCATGGTAGATGGGGATACAGAAGTTGAACTCGCAGCTCTTTTAGACAGGTAATGCACATGCTCTATCTCCCAAGGTAGTTTTAAACTGATATTAGCTAAGATAGCTTTGCTAATGGAGTACACTGCTTTTTTGTCATGTGTTAGCTCATCTGATATCACCCAAGATGAGATATGTTCCACATATTCACCTGCAGCTGGTCTAAAATAGCTCCTGTGGACTGTCATGATCTCTTCTTGATGATGTAGGGTGTAATTCTCACTGAAACCTTCATGAAGGATGATTACACCAACTTTCATTTCCTGTTTCAGGTGTCAGTTCCTTATGCTGACGTTTTAAGTCATATATATGATGGGAAAAAGTTTCCAGTTGTAGGTACATTTTGGTCTTGACATAGCTAAGTTCCTCTGTGATGGCTATTTTGTGTTCCTACTGTCAGAGGTCACCCATTGCTAATATGTCGGATCCAGGTTCTCATCCACATCTTGTAGGTAACCGTCCAGGGATGGTGCAACACCATAGTTATCACACTTCCTGTCTACACTGTCCTCATTCATCAGGTCACAAAGGGTCATTTTGACAAGGTCATTTGGGTTGGATGGGGTTTCTGTGCAGTTCTTGTTCAGTGACATAGCAATGAGTACAACATTTCCATGGTATCGACATAGACATATATCTCGACCTCTTGCAGTCATTGTCATCACATACTTAGGCCGGATTTCAGCAAATTTGGAAAGTCCTATCACTACCTCCCCATATCCTTTGGTCTTCACTGATATTCATCAGTAAGAGACGTTTCTGATGATGCTCCCGTCCCTGATCTGTTTTGATCGAAATATAGTCTTTATTCCAGCAGACATTCTACTTATGTCATCTCTCTGGTAGAATGCTCTAACATCATCAAGGACTTTTTCTAGAATGGCATCACTGCACGCAGATTTTTCACTTATCAGTCTAAGTCTGGCTTTCGGCTTCTGAGCACTGTTGAATAAAGTCTGACGTTTTCTGGGGCTGAGATTCTTTACCAATTACTCCAATACAATTCAAAAGTAATTGATTACACATGGTATAGTTTCGGGGCTTGTATGCAAACAATACTGACTTGAAATAAGTTAAGTAGCTAGGGCTGCTTTGCCCTTACAATCATCTGATAAGGTTATAATCTCTAAGCTGGTCCTGCTAAAAATCCTAAGGCCTTGCGTACTGTAGACAGCTTTACATAAAATTTCGCTGATTCATGATTTTTTGACCAGTTTGTGCATATGATTTCTTGCTAGTTTTCATTACCATATTGTTTTTCAATGAAAAGAATTGTTTTGTAATTTAGTTCATGCATTTTTATTTTCACGCTATTGACCTGTCACCAAAATAAGCGAAGTGAAAGAAATGCAGCAACAATTCCATTGTCTGCAGTATGTCTTTCCCCTTGATGCCAAGTCTTAGAAGCTCAAGAGCAGGTCTCAAGTAAACTACCCTGACAATACCAGGACAAACCCAGGTAATAGTGTCACATGACCAGTAAAGTTACTCCTATTACTGGTCCAATGGACCGGTAAAATTTTACCCAAGTGAAATGAACTACAGGTGGCTACGCTATGTGACCACCCATTATCTAGGGCTGACACCCCTATTTTTACAGCCTTCTGCAGGTTGTTCTACTTGAGCTATTTTTCGACTCTCAATGTTAACCATGGAGGCTAGGGTCTTAAGTCGTAGCAGTAGCAGTAGCAGCCAAAGCAACCCGAAGTGTGGCCACGGTTCGTCATCTGCTTGAAAACATCTGACCAGGCTCAGTGCAAATGTTTCTTTGTAATATGAACAATCACCCAGTTAGCATGCATCTACAATTTAATTAACATTTAAATAATCTTGAATAAGAATAAAAGCTAAATTTGCTTTATTTGCATTACAATATATATATGAAAATGCAGGACCGGTAAAAAGACCAGGGGACCAGTAAACTACAAATACTACTGGTCATGATGTCCAGTATTCAAAATATCAAGTCTAAACCTCAACAATACAAACAGGGATAAGCTGAGTGGTTGTAAAACACTGTCATTTATTGCCACTGTAGCAGCATATTGATGAACTACAAAAGAATGAATTAAACAATTTTCATTGCACTTTCACTTTATCTGTGTCAGTGCTGTCTGTTTTCTTAGTGGCCGTGATTTCACAAGTGGGAATATCTTGTTGGCTTCCGTTACCACTGTCAGTGCAAGTGGCATCGTGTTGTTATCACTGTCACTGTCTGTGTCTGGCTTTTCATGGACAATGTGGATTTCTAAAATTTCAAAAGAAATGATTTAACAGGTTATAGTTGCAGGATATTTCAGATTAATAGCACATACAGGCCTTGACATTTTCTTATTGAGGTCACTTGCTTAGAACAAGTTTCCCTGGTCCATACAGGCCAATAAACCATAACAGGCCTGAAACAGGTTTTAAGCGTGCTGGTAATGAAGCTCTTTTGGGCATGTTGACAATAACAGGCTCGTTATTTGCATCTTCAAATAGAACCATTGTGAACAGGAACCCATCACGGGCTGGTATATGTAATATATCAGGCCTATTATCCTGAATAGCCCACATAATTTGATTGGATAAAAAACACTTTGAATTATGAATTGTTTTATAGTGAAGTAGTACAGACTGATAAATCTGCAATTACTCTGATATGTTTTTGAAAATGTAATAAAAAATTTCTTGGCGAGGCCGACTAAAGGCAGAAAACTGAAATTAGTTGAGAAAAAAACTCAACTTGTTATAAGGTGCGGTCCTCCACTCCCCTATATCCTAACGCAAATGTTATTCAATGATTTTGTTCTACTAAAACTGTTTGGGCTGTTCTCTTGATTTCCTGTTGAAGTTGAGGATGGTTCCTCAGCAGCTTTCTTCTTAGCACAATATTTTCTAATCATCTGGACGTTTTTGGCAAAGCTACAGGAGTGAAAGTGTTCTTAAGCTTTCCTGTAGCACCTTCTGTCTGTCAGTTTCTAGTACTTGAACATACTTTTAGAATCATTCTTTCGCCTCTGATGCTTCAGCTTACTTCTGTCTGTATTACTCTTCCCTGTCTCTGATGAATTTATGACGATGAGCAGGCTCTCCTGGTTGATAAGTGCTTGAATAAATAGATTTGGCTTCCATCTAAACATTTGTTAAATTCTCTTAGCTTTTTTTATATACAGCTTTCTTGCAACTTAAGAGAAGTCCTGTTGTGAACCAACAACTTCCTTTCCTTGGGGCATAGCTTTCCGAACCAATCTTTTCACCTCCCTACCAATATTGTCTATGGGGCCCTTTCCATGTGCTGTGGCAAAGAAAACCATTCCGCAGCATAACTTAAGTCATAAACTGCATTCTTGCCATGATCAAGATCATCTCTGACAGATGATGGTATATGACAAATATTGCAGTGGCTGTAAAGAGAGTCACATTGGTTTTAGTCCAGTGGGCAGCCTGGATTTAATGCTGATGTTTAAGTGTGTAGTTTTCTGAAAAGTCTTCATGAAGAATTACCTCCCCAGGTTTCAAATTAGCCTTGAGTCGTTTGAGCTCTGTATGTTGCCTCTTAGCATCATGCACATGTCTAACAAATGTATCTAGCTGCTTGTAAAGCTCCTGAATTGTTTTGGACTGATTGTTGTTTGTGGCCATCAACTGTATTCCATTGGTAGTGTTGTGAGTATGTGTTCTTGTTCTCTGGTTTTAAGTAATCATCCAGCATCTCCTTACTGCTTTTTTCACTATCTCACCATAGTTAGTTGGCAGTGAGGTGCAAGAACTTTCCATAATTGCTTTGCAAGGATATTTACATTTTCATGGTACCTACATAAACACATATCATGCTCTGTTTGTCAAAGGCATCACATAGGGAGGTTGAAGCACGACAAATGTTGTAAGTCCAATTTCGATATCTGTGTACTCCTCGCAAAATAACGGGTGGGCCTCACTGTATGTATGTATAATTAGTGATTGAAATCTTCAATTCAAAATTAACATACATATAATATCAAAACAGATTACTACAGGAGATATATATGTACAAAAAGATATACAAAGAATAAAGATATAGTTATACTGGCACATTGTAATAACGTGGATATGTATGTAGACTGGTTAGATCATTTGGTTAAACCATTTGATACCAACTGGTTAGATCATTTAGTTAAATCATTTGATACCAACCCATTCAGATCTGAAAGAGGTTCAATGTCCAGATATCATTAAAATGGTTAGTTTCCAGATATAGGCAGAATAGAGGGGAAAACACTTTTCTAGCCTTTTTCTATCCCTTTCCTGGATTCAACCTGTATTTGGGTTGTACTTGGCGTCCCATACATACAACAGTATGACAACAGTGTGATCAGTTCTTTAACTCTACGATTAAAGAGTTAATAAACACCGTATATTTGAACAAGCATAAAAAAAATCAACTCCTTGATGTATCTGCAAGAAATACCACTAAGAGCTCATTCAGTCTGCCACAGCATCGAAAGTCGATATAGAAGTTATACAAAATGCACCAAGTTTTTCCCTGAATGCCGAGCTGATATGATTGAGAGAAGAATCCATCAATCCATACCGTATCAAAGGCTTAAGCTACATCAACAAAGGCAACCAGGCACTTCTGGTTTGTCTCTAGTGTTGCCGCTTAAGTCTCCTGAAATATCATAGAAGTATTAATACAAGATAAACCCTTCTTACATGTGCCCTGCAATTCCGATACTACCTGATTTGTTATACACCAAGCTTTGATTATATGCCAATTAAGGATGTTAATTAAGAATTGTAAAATGAAGAGTCGTTGTTCAAAGAGATGCACATTTTCATTGTACCTATGGAAAGAGATATCATACTTTGTTTCCATTGGCTCTTACTGACTCCGGTACAAGCATTCTCTAAAGCTTGAAGACATAACTTTCCTTCAGCACGCAAGGCAATGATGTTTGCAGCGGAAATGGGTCCGATGCCATGAAGACTTTCTCGGATGACTTTTGGACTATCCGCCAAAAGATTTACTACATTCGGTGCTGCTTCGGCCATTCGAATGAATGATAAGTGTCAGGGGATCCTGACGCTTGTTGAATCGAAAGTGTCACGTCGACACTGGCACAAGGCATAATATGTGCCAAGAAACGCAGACGTGGTAATCGACTGTGTCTTCGATTGTTTGCGATACTAGGGGTTAGTATATGGCTCACCTGCGTCTCGAAGTGTTGACTTCACAATAAAACTGCCACTGAAAAGAAAAAGCCTAACAAGTTAACTAAAATAAAAATAAGCTAACGTTTAAGGAAATTCGGACCAATGGAGAGAGTAAAATGAGACAACACGGGCCAAGCATGCAAGATGATATTAGAAGAATCACCGGGAGACATAAATTTTCTGTATGAATTTGGATCATTAAACAACCTAATTTTAAGTTGAGTACTGAAACATTCCAAAAAACAGTCTTCAGACAACCCTGACTACTTTTTCCATAATTTATAATTAGGGCTGTACACCGGTACACAGTACCAGCACCGAACCGAGAACCGCTTCAGGAAATACCGGGGAATACTCGTTTCAATAATAAACGGTACTGCTATCGGTATTTCCTGAAGCGGACATCGACGAAACACGCGAAAAAATCGTCAAACACGGCCAGAACTGTCGGACGTGACAGTTCAAAGAGAAACTTACGTGATTGCAGCGAGACTGTGAGCAGTGCTTCGCTACTGCAGCGCCGCCATGTTGGACTACGTAGTTTATTCTTAAGATCGTGGTGGCGCTGCAGTAGCGAACTAGCTGCTTATTCAAGACTTAGTTTCGCAAGAGAAACTTACGTGATTGCAGCGAGACTGTGAGCAGTGCTTCGCTACTGCAGCGCCGCCATGTTAGACTACGTAGTTTATTCTTAAGATCGTGGTGGCGCTGCAGTAGCGAACTAGCTGCTTATTCAAGACTTAGTTTCGCATTTGATCAAATGCTATTCTAATGATATTTTTCAACAATAAAAATATATATAAGGGTCACTGCCCTCACTGGTTGATTATACCAGATATAAAATGATAATTCATTTTTATTAAATTCAATTAGGGGATAATAAAGTGATGATTTATAATTTAAAAAGATACTAAACTATATGTTTGAAAAAATGACTAGCTTTATTGAATCCCAAGCCCATGTTCACATGTGACTGTGTTGAAGTGATCTAGGGCTTGTTCTACTTAGTTCATTAAAATAATAATAAAATAAAACAAAATAAAACTCAAATGGTGGGTGGATCAAGGACGAAAAGATCCCCAGTGTGGGCACACTTCACAAGGAAAAACGATGGTGGAGTCTGCAACCTATGTCAATCTTTTTGTGTGGCCAAGGGAGGGAACACAAGCAACCTCCTCAAACATCTCAGACTGAAGCACAACATGCACCTAAAGCAGTGCACCATATTTGATGTGCTGAAAAAGACACCAAAAGATTCAGATGGTAATTATGATTAAAAAAAAGTAGAAAATGAAGTTTAATGGTTTTTATTTTGTTTTTAAGAACATGTTAACATGTATAAAACAGATAAATAGATATTATATTAAAAAATGGGTACCTCCATTTCATTTGTAGCACATCCATGCTGCCCAATTTTTTTATGAATTTCATTTTCAAATAAAAGAATACTATTACTATTTTTATTGTTATTTCTATATCAAAATAGGGTCCTTCATTTCATTTAATGGTGCCACACATCCATGCCGCCCAATTTTTTTATGAATTTCATTTTCAAATAAAAGAATACTATTACTATTTTTATTGTTATTTCTATATCAAAATAGGGTCCTTCTTTTCATTTAATGGTGCCACACATCCATGCTGCCCAATTTTTTTTTGAATTTCATTTTCAAATAATGGAATACTATTACTATTTTTATTGTTATTTCTATATCAAAATAGGGTCCTTCATTTCATTTAATGGTGCCACACATCCATGCTGCCCAATTTTTTTATGAATTTCATTTTCAAATAAAAGAATACTATTACTATTTTTATTGTTATTTCTATATCAAAATAGGGTCCTTCATTTCATTTAATGGTGCCACACATCCATGCTGCCCAATTTTTTTATGAATTTCATTTTCAAATAAAAGAATACTATTACTATTTTTATTGTTATTTCTATATCAAAATAGGGTCCTTCTTTTCATTTAATGGTGCCACACATCCATGCTGCCCAATTTTTTTTGAATTTCATTTTCAAATAAAAGAATACTATTACTATATCTATATTGAAATAGGGTCCTCCATTTCATTTGGAGGTTCACACATCCATGCTGCCCAATTTTTGAAATTTGAATGAAACCACAGATTACTTTGAGACATTTAATTAGTAAAATATATTATATTCAACAGTAGTCAATAGACTTAATACAAACCTTCTACCCAGGATCTCAGCATTCAGTTCAGCCTGAAATATTAATGCAGATTCAATGATTCATAAATCACATTAAAATCAATTATTCATTCTTTATTATCATAAAATTCATGTTTATCAATTCAGCATTTGTTCTTATTTTATTCCAGGGCTATCACAGTCAACTGGTCATGCAAGTACAAGTGATGCAACTGCGGCTGCCCCTGTCCCTGCTGCTGGCCCTGCACCTCTACCTCCGGTTAACCTGTCTACCACTACCAGTGATGCTGTTGCAGCTAACCCGGGGCAGGCAGGATTGCCGCCACTTCCGGCATTAGGACTAGGACCCCCTCCCTCTACCCCTCCCCCTGCTATGACTGGTACTACCGATTCACCAGCGCCGACTCCTGCCAAGCAGCTAAGGCTATCATCAGCTGCAGCTAAGAAGATGACACAGTCGCAGAGGGATAGCATCGGGCGAGCCATAACAAGATACGTTGTCAAGGAGCTACAGCCATTCAGCACAATCGCAAGTGAACCCTTCCGCTCCATGGTTAAGACGCTTAATCCAGAGTATGTCGCTCCAAGCAGGGAAACTTTGTCGACGCAGTACATCCCGGCGTGGTACGACGTGGAGGTGCAGAAACTGATACAAGACCTGGCTGTAGCACCATCTGTAGGACTTACTGTGGATCACTGGACCAGTCTGGGTGGTGATCACTACATCACAGTGACCGTACACTTTGTTAAGGATTGGACCTTGTGAAGTAAAGTCCTGGAAACCAAGGCTGTCTACGATTCCCAGACAGGAGAGGCCATTGCAGCAGAAATAGATGACTGCCTCACAAAGTTTGCCATCCCTTTGGAGAAAGTCGTTGGCCTCACAGTGGACAATGCTGCAAATATGGCTGTTGCTGGTCGAGTCCTGAATGTCTTGAGGATCCCCTGCTTCGCACACAGTATGAACGTATCAGCAGGCAAGTTGTACAAGGAGACGTCATTCACAAAGTGGGTGGCACGCATCAGAACCGTGGTGCTCTGGTTTAAGAGAGTTCACATGGCAGGCGTTGTGCTGAAGGAGAAACTTAAAGCCTTGGAGCTACCTCAGCATGCTGTAATCCTGGATGTAAGGACCCGATGGAACTCTTTATTTTTAATGGTACAGCACTTCACAGAAATCTATATTGGTCTCAGTGCTGCCAGCAGGGATCCCCGACTGAAGAAACGGGCCGAGAAAGAGAAGGTCGAGCGTGTTACGGATGATGACTTACGGAAGGGTGAGGAGTTCATTGAGTGTATGAAAATCCTGTACACAAGCACCCTGGCTATCTCAACCGACAAAATTCCTACCATCGGACAAATCCTGCCAACTTGGAATAAGCTGAAGAAAACCTTTGAAATAAAGGAAAATGATAGCGCCTTTGTGAAGATGGTCAAAGCAACACTGTGGAAGGATATGGGAGGCAGGTACCAGGACGACAATTCCTTGAGGAGGCGACTGCTTTAGATCCAAGATTTAAAGCCAAAATGCTTGCCAATGAAGATGTGTGGGATCGCCTCATAGTGAAGGTTGTTGACCTACTCCGCCTACTGGCACCACCTGCACCGCCTGTGAGCATCAAGCCTGACCCAGATGCCCCTGAACCTGCTCCTGAACCTGCTCCTGAAACAGCTCACGACGATGAACCAGCTGCTGACGAAGCCATTCCAGACTCTGATGATGAATCCAAATCGAATGACCAGCCCAAGCTCAACCGCAAGCGATCTGCTCTAGAAGAGCTCTTTGATGATGATGACGATGCAGTCATCATCACAAACCATATCAGACCTCCCAGTCTTGAGTCCCAGGCCCGCCTAGAGGTTGACCACTTCCGAAATTTTCCTGGACAGACATTTGATGCAGATCCACTTGAATTCTACAAGGCACACTATGGGAAGTTCCCCATGATTTCTGTTTTGGCCACAAGATACTTCTGTGTGCCTGGGAGTAGCGTTCCATCAGAGAGAATTTTTTCTCTAGCAGGCAATACCATAAGCCATGAGCGAGTGAGCATTGATCCTGACAAGGCGGACATGCTTATCTTTTTGCACAAGAATGCAGACTAAATCTGGAAAATATTGATACAATTAGACAATCCAAAGCAAAAGTGTTGTTAGTTCCTAGTTAATGACTTATATTGGCTAGTTAGTCTAGTTAATGACAAGTCAGAAATGTTTGAAGTTATCAATAAAGACAATAATTATGATTGTTCGAGTTACAGCCTTTTTAGCAGGCAGTTATCTGTTAAAGAATGAATACTACTAAGTACTACTAAAAAGTACTTGCTGCTTTCAAGTGACTTTCCAAAGAACATTAAGTACATGATGTCTATACATGACTACATGAGGGATGTGACGATGTGAATTATTTTCAGTTTTCATTTATTGACAGTTGGTGGTATTTTAATAAGGAATTGTTGCTCTTTCATTTTAATAGTTTCTATACTTACCTTTTGTAATACTGATACCTAACTTACAGCCAGTGTGCTAGATGAGCCTATTGCCTTCTATTGTATAATTGGATGTCTTCCACTGTGGGCAGCTTAATGCTGCAAAGAAAAACAGAATTCCGAGAAGCTCAACTGTTTCAAGTGTACCTTTTCAAGTTATTTTGACAATACATAATTCTTAGTTTATGAGGAAACAGAATAAAGCAGTAGTGGAACTGATAACTGAATATTGATCTCATTTATGTTTGCAAAATGATTTATTTTTTAAAGTTAAATCAAAGTGAGTAAAGTGACTGACTTAGTAATCTGAGTCCATAATAATAATATATGTAACTTGTCTTAAATTCTTAATGAAGAATGAATGCGAGTTAAGTCTAAGTGACTATTTCAGAATAGAAATATGACTGATTAGAAGAATTAAGTGATCATTTATCAATAACAAATACAGGAAAAGTACTCATCTAAAGCTGATGATGTGATGAGCAGGTCCATTCTTAGGTGAACTGGAAAATATTTGGGGCTGGCTTGATAGGACTTCAAGCATGAGCTGCATGATTCATGAATGATGACATTGATGATCAATGACCTGAAAGAGTAGAAA
Organism: Maea johnstoni; assembly: GCA_963942565.1. NCBI lineage: Eukaryota > Metazoa > Annelida > Polychaeta > Spionida > Magelonidae > Maea > Maea johnstoni. The sequence goes on along the minus strand of OZ012700.1, from coordinate 879,573 downwards.
ACTACACTAAGAAAACTACATCTACAGTACTACAAAAATAATAGAAATGAATATGAACATGATGAGATTGATGACATGAATCACATGATGCTTGTTATAGGTGAATATAAGTCTGAAATGTTATTTCTGAAAGAAAATAAATGGTTTGTTATTCTATGATGATTTTCGCGTTGTCCATGATACCGTTAACAGTACCGTTAAAATACCGTACCGTTTCGTTGGTACCGGTACTGGTACCGTACCGTTTCATCCTTAAAGGTATGCAGCCCTATTTATAATCCCTAAAAATTTGATGTATGTAATTATATCCTAACATTTAATCGGGAATAAGCTACATCTTGATTTCTGAAAGGAAAGACATACAAGAAAATCAAATGTTAGTACCTAGCATTTGTATGGAAATTCCTAGCGGAATCATTTGTTCAACCGAGTAAGGATGAACCTTGATTAGCGATGTTGGTTTTGAGATTTTGTTTAGATTCAATAACCTTGAGGGTCTGAATCTTAAGTTTGTTTAACTTTCTGTTTTTTTCATTCAAATTCAAGATATTTAAACTTGGAGTTTTATTTAACACATGAAAATGAATAGTCACACCAGAAAAGATGGCCAACTAGCAAACTAGTCATGCAGTTATTTGAATTACAAACACTACGAAAATTAGCATGCATTAAGTTTAAAAACTAGCACATTTATTTAGAAAATGCAAGTACCTGAGATTTTTGTTAAAGAAGAGGATTTCCTCTCCTAGGCCATGCCTAAACAATTTAGAATACTTCAACATTGAAAGTTATTCAGAACATATAGTTTATATAACCTTCCCTCCCACTTTCAAAAAATTAAACTTCACTGTTCACAAGAAACAGGACTAGAATTGAGAGAAAGCAGACTGAAGTTTATGGTAAAAAACTTATCTGACTAAATCTAAAAAAGGCAACGATTGAGAAAAAAACATTTACATGAAAACATATAATCTACTAGATTAATTGTAACAGCATAATTCATAAAAGGCCAAGAATCCAAAACATCTCAAAGGTTCATGACCTTATCAGACAAAATCAAGGCAAGCCTGTATAAGCATCTCCATGACCAGAAACATCTCCTAGGAGGTGAATTCAGTCAATTTTCAAACAGAAATAACCATGACACCAATCTCACAAAAACATGACAACAGGCTGTGCATAAATCGAAAGTATGCAAGTTTTCACTAATACAATCAATATCACACACAGTCTGACAATTGTGATGAAAAAACTTGGACAGAAAATATTTACTGTATTTGAATTTACCCCCAAAGCAAGATGGCTGCCCAAAAGCACATGGCATGGGAAAATTCAAACACATGGCAAGCAAGTCCAAAAGAACTGCTACCACGCCAATGTTGTATCAATTGCCCCTGGTCGTGGCCAAACCAGGCATGATACCACACAGGTTATACATTTTTCTGCAAGTCTGCCTCCACATGGCAACATCGTTCTCACTACGCATCCGTGTAGTTACATATTTTGTCACTAGCGATCGTAGTAGTTCTACTACAATAGGCATCACATAGGGAGGTTAAAGGTCAAAGGTCCAATTTTGATATCTGTGTACTCACAAAATGACTGGGGGGCCTCATTGATGTTCAGCAAGAGAAGTCTTTTCTGGTGTCTAGCCTAAACTGTAGATTCCTTAACAGAGACTTGCCAGGGCACATATGACTTATATCATCCCGCTCATAAAAGTATTTTATTAATTTTACTCTTTCTGGCAAGAGGGCATCACTTCTGTGTTTTCTTTCGTTAGGGAAGAGCCTTTTTTAGCAGGATGATCTCCTTCTTGGGTACACTTCCTGGCAAATGGATTCATTTGGTGGTGGAATTTGCAGTGCCATTTTGCCAGAGATGTGCTTTGTGAGTAGGTGATCTTGGCATGTCAGTCAGATTGGAAATTGCCCTTCCTGGGGAATTCGGAGAGCTGTATGGAGATGATTTGTTTCCTGGTGTAACACAGGTCTCAACATTTTCCCTACTGGCAGCTTTTTTTGCTTGCTGCCTTCTTTTTGCTTCTCTCTCCATCCTTCTCTTCCCTTCTTGCTGTTCAGTTGTCGTGGTCGCCCTCTTCAAATCACTCTGTTGCTTCTTCCTAATTCTATCTTTTTGTTTGTGTTTGTCATGCTTCTGTATCATTTCTTATCTTTTTCCTCTTTTTTTGTACCCTTCTCTGAATTACATGCTGCTGCCTTGATGCTGATAGAATAAATGACAGCATGCAGGATGTTACCTGCCTAATTGAGCTATTGTTGAATATTAGTGAGCAACAATTCCAATTTATAATCACAGCAGGAATCCATATATTAAGGCAGGATGTAATTGAATAACTTATACCAACTGGCTGTTACTAGGGATTAGGTCAAGTAGAAAGGTTTGTATTGCTTCGTGCAGATGTTCACTACTGGGTCTCTCCAGCCCGCTGATTCGCTCATTGGTGTCTTGTAGTTAGTTGTCTTGTGATGTCGCTCATGAACTGCTGCTGTCGCCCCCTGCTCTGTCAGTCTGTTGCCCTGCGGTTGGGTGTCTGAGCTGCTCACCTCCGGTTATGAAGCTCTGCTAATCAGCTTCCCTGTTAATGCATCATGTCTTGTTCTAACCACATATTCTGTGCAACACTGTGGTCAGCAGTGGATTGTGTGCAGTAACGTGACAAAGCACAGCTGGCAGGTCACCTAACCTATATATGTATAGGTGCTTGTAGATCCTCTAGCTCTGGGCACCCCCCACCCCTCCCCTTCATCTCCCTTCTCATGGCTTTGGTCAAAATAATTCACATGGAAGAATCTGGTATAGAGAGGGAAGGTCGTAAAAGATAATGATTTTATCGTTTGAAATTTAAAAAATGATAATGAAATAACATCTTAAATTCGGTACACTTAGTTTTTCTTAACTAAAATGAACAATAAATCAGTCATGTATGATTGTAGGACATACTTTAAACAGGTGTATGTAGAAAACAGGTAATTGGCTAGTTTCTTAGGGTGTTGGCATGACAAAATCAATAAGTTCAGACTATTCATACATTTTGAAAGGAATATTTTCAGAATATATAAAGTTTCTGCTCAAGTACCAAAGTTCTTTCCTACTTCTTGACCTGTTATATTCGAATGACCCTTACAGAATCATACATTTACTGTTCAAGCTTAGTGGTATTATTCTGTTAGGGAATCACAAATTACAGAATCACAGTTTACCCAGTGTCCATATTCTTCAAAGAACAACAAAATGATATTCAATCCTATATCTATTTGCAGAGTTTTCCCAAGTCTAGTTTTGTCACCAAAAGAAATTTTAAAGACCTTAAAATGTTTCACCTAGATAACGTGGTAGTTTTTAACATTTTGTGAAATTTTGCTGTCAGCAGGGCATTGAACAAACAACGAAAACCCTGCAATAAAATGTTAATGACTTTTTTATCACAGTAAATATCGCCATAGATCCAATAACTTGTTGCTTCTTGCACTCAGAAAATGTTAAATAGAGCTACGATAAAATGTATTTATTTTGCTTTATATGCTTACCTCAACTTGATTGAAACCATTTAATAACAAATTATAATACCCATTCAGATATAGTGTTTGAGGTAGCTAGGGGGGTTAATTCTTCTGACTCGCGTTTCCTCTCTCCCTCTTTTATTTTACTAGTTATCCTATACAAAGTATATATTGCCTGAAGGATGTTTTGTTGAGGAACACATTAAACTTCACAACGATTACCATCCATAAGTTTTTTGGGTAAAAATCACATGAATAGTGATTTCAAACAAGCTTCTGTCCGCAATTATAAAGCGGAACCATTAAACTTCATAAAAAAAGAGAAAAGATCAATATGGTGGGAAGCTTATCACAGTTTTGTCAAGTTTTTGCTCAGTTGAAGTTTTATGACTTTGTGACTGATTTTTTGTTGAAAAGGAGAAAAAGTATTTTATAACTTCTAAATTGCATAACTTTCAAACAAAGACACTGGGAAACCCTCTCCTGCGAAATACTGTTAGCTATTTCTCTATCAAATCTTAAGCAAATCTGATTACATTTTATGACCAAAATAGTTGTTTAAAGCGATCATACTTTGGGTGAAATTTTTACTTGCAGAAGAGAGATTAAAAAGTTTCCTGTCCATGTGCAAGCCTATGTGAGGTCCTCAGATGTTTGATCTCTTACACTGCTCAGGGATAGCCTGGACAGTCGAAGTGGGTCTGATAATGAGAATGAGAGTGTAGGCTTTAAGAAATGTAAAACTCTTAAAATGACCCTACATGTATGTATATTCACAGATTAACCACACAGGCCACCTTAGCATCAGTTCGGGTAGCTGTATGTTACTGAATTCAGTTTAACTGTACACACGATAGACTGGTTTCAGTTAGTTGTTTCAATTCTAATCTAACTAGTAGCTGGCTATGACACCATGTACCTTAAGTTATTGTGTACCAGTTTTCTAGTAGTCCTGGCACATTTGAAATATCATAAACCCTTATGAGATGTGTCATGATCGATTGCTGCAAACATGATAAATCGGTTGTACCACCTTATTGTAATATATTTCCCTGTAAACTGGTATTTACACAAATGCTGCTATTTTCCATATCATATCGCATAATACATTTTGATACATCTTTTTGCTACCCTGTAAATTTTCATATTGACATGTTTGGAAATGAATAAAAATGTTTAAACTGAAGAAATGTGTTTGACTCTTTTCTGATCACCTTTCAAGAATCTGTCATCAGCTATTGTGGTTGCACCTTTTAGACACCGCGTTTGAGAATCCGAGCTAGGTACCTGCCACGGGTCTTCCTTACAGCTACTACTGTTGGGATTGATATGCTGAAGAAGTCTCAACTAAGGACTTGGGATATGTAGAATGTGTGAGAGCCACTGTACAGTCGTTTGTTAACAAGATATTTGACACATACACTCTTACACAACAAAACAGACTAGGTTCAATTGCCTCACTCATCATTGGTGAAGACATTAAGATGGTGGGAGGGGGGCATACTAGTTATCTTAGCCAGCATGGTGTCTTGGCGTCATTTTGACACCAACTCCCTCAAAAATCACCCCTCAGGACACCCGGATTGTTTTTTGAGTAATTTCTTAACATGTCAAATCGAAGCATATAATTCAAGTTTTCCTTCTCAATATAGTTCTCACAACATTGTATAAGGCCTTATTATCCCCTTTTTCAATATATTTGTAATCTCAGTATATTGTGGCTTCTCTTAACCCTTATGCTGCTGATGGCTAATTTGGCCAATACAAAATGATACAAAAAATCTAAAAAATTGCTGAAACCCTGGTAAATGGGTACTCATCTGAGGGCACTCAGTGAGGGGTATCCACTGAATACCAACAAGGCAGGGTTCAGAAGGTTTTCAAAGATCTTTGCTTCCTTGTCCTTTGGACAAAAGTAGCCTCAGCATTTGGAGGGTTAGATAGATCTGAGCATTCATTTTCTAAATCCTGTCTAAGGACCTAGACACACTTGTGCTCTATAACAGGTCTCCTAATTTCTCATTTTGGGCCTATAAGTGAGTTTAGGGGAGCAATGTCTTGGCCAGAATTTAGAAACTGAGTGCCCAAATTTGGCGATTGTTAAATTTTGGGGCATATACTCAGATTTCAACCTTAAACATGTATTTACTTAGTGTAATAAGTCATAATATCTATAAAGAATTCTGTGGGAATTGTATTTAGCAGGGAAAATTCAATTTTATGCTTGAAATTGATGTTTTTAAGCATTTCCTCAGAAATATTGGTGTCCTGATGAGTGATATTATAGGGTTTAGGTGTCCAAATACGCCTGCACGCCCTGCTGGCTAATAGTATGCATGGGGAGTTATAAAAATTACAATTTGTCACGAATTACATACTAGGGGTATACTTGTGTGCATGTGTGTATGACGTGTAGGGAGCCCCCTTTCTCTTCTTAAGAAAAACCCTGTCTCTGGTGAAGAAATGCTTGCTTCTTTGAGGCATTCCTGGTTGCAAAGTAAAGAGAAAAAAGGAAGAGGACTTCTTTATTGCGATAACTGTCTTTATTTTTTCAATCAGTAGAATTAGCTGATAGCTCTGTAATTTTGAAGAATGCACGATGATGATTTGGTTTCTCTAAGGTTCAGATCAGATGACGTATTGGTAAATTGCACAACTGACTTTGGTTTCCTGGAAAAAAAAAGAAAAAGTTACTTTCTGGTCATTTTATGAATGTTTACGTTATTGCTCCAAGTACATGTAATCACTCTTAATTATCAAACTAGAAATTAATATAGTTACTTACAAACAACATTAAAAACACTCTATTTTTGCTGATTCGGTCTTTACCCTTTGAGTCCTGTTTGTCCATCAGTGGTCCATCAGGGTTCCGAATATTCACTCAATGTGACCATTTAAAGCGTGTGCACTAAGTTATAATGAATATAAAAATCTATGTTTTGCTAAATATTTCTATCTGCGAGTATAATGAAACTCAAGATATTGAATGAGCGCTTGGTGCAAAACAAGGACATAATTCACTGGCTGTAGATACTCATATTCATCCAAATGAAATACTATGCTACTCACTTTCCAAAATTTTCTCCATCCTCAATAGTTTCAGGTAGGTCACGTCCCTTTGTATCCGGTAAGAGCACTTTGGCGACGCTGGCCACCAATGCAGTCACACCAAAGATGACGGATGGTAAAGAGTACCATATCGTATTCTGAAAACAGTAATACACCACAAGTGATATAAAAGTTAATATGGGCTTTTCAACTCAAGAAACATTTAGAATTATACATTTGTTTGTTGTTGTTTTCGTTTTAGAGGTGTATTGTCTTGTCATTGGGACTTAGGCTACTTGATTCGTAAACTCCCAAATATGTCACTCTTGCGTATATTCAAATGTCCAGAGGACTACACCCTATCTGCCCAGGAATCTCTCTCTCTCTCTCTCTCTCTCTCTCTCTCTCTCTCTCTCTCTCTGTCTCTCTCTCATTCAAACTAATAACTAGAACTAATTACGTCTGGCAAAAGATATGGGACTTTCACCACTCGTGCGTATAGAGCTGTTCTGCTGTTGCAAATAATCCTAAGAGAATTAATATCGTTTGTTTTAGGATAACTGGTCACTGTCAACCTGATCTAGCAGGCAAATCGTCAGTCTATGTAGTTTTACTACGATGTATGCAATAAAACAGTGCTAATGTGTTCTTTCCACAGTGTTTGAAGAAGAGGAATAACTGCTGTGGCAAGTGAGCCTGATTTTTATCGGTTAGAACAATCATACGCCCACCACTAACCTGGTTATCAGACTGGGTTAGGTATAACTCCCCCACCACCACATATACTGGATGTTAAGTAGGTTTGATGTCTCTCAACTATAGATGGCAGCACAATTTTTATGAGTTGCAGTTTGAAACTCAAAAGTGTGTTCCCCTGAACAAAACCAAGGGTGAACTCAGACCAAGGTAGATCAGTGAAAGATCCAGTGAACACAGACTTATAGCTAGTTAAAGACCTCCACTTACAAGTCTTGATATCTGTGGCGCCACTATTCCCCCGAGGTTGGAGAACATTGCGGCTGCGCCAACCCCCGTATTCCTGATGACTGTGGGGAATATCTCTGAGGCGTAGGCCAGCAGGATGGCTATCGATACTGCAACTCCGAATCTGCCCACCAGGGCCACTGTCAGCAGGGCAGGCTGTAATGCTAAAATGTAATCAGTAGAAATATGGAAACTTCCATTGTGTCAGCAAACTCGCTGACTTTGAAGGGGACAATAGGCTTCCAGGTAGAATATGTAAATGGTATTGGAAGCGAGATCCTAGAAAGTGTTGCATACAGAGCATACTAGGAGTAGGAGATAAAGAAAACACATGGGAAACTTTTAGATAGAGAATGTACTTTGTGTACTAGGAACTGGAGAATGAACACTGCATACTAGTAGATGGATAAGAAAAATGCATAAAAAGTCTGTTAATCATAAACTGATAGGGTCCAGTTAGCATGTTTACTCATTTGCAATACCTAAAATGGGATTAAAATATGGTGACACGAATATTTTCCAGACGTACAACAAACAAGTAAAACATACAAGCTATCTGTCTATCGTACATGTGTATCTTGATAGACAAATTGCCAATCAGATGTTTAAGAACAATGTTTAATCAATGTAGACATCTTAGTCAAGCGCAAAAACCAGAAAAAAATACTTGAGATGTTTTTAGGTCACAAGTTGGTATCCAGTGTTTTTCGGATTCAGCACCCTCAAATTAGGGTAAAGACGCTGGATACTGACTTTTACCAAAAGAAAAGACGTAACAGCCTTAAATGAGCCCCTCTGGAATTTGCACCTGACTATCTTAAAAGAAGCAATTCTGTCAGTTTTGAATAGAGCCCCAGAGCGTCAACAAAATGACAGCATATATTAACCCTTCCAATGCTGAGGCTAATTTCATCCAAAGCACAATGACATATAGCATCTTGAAAACCATCTAAAGCCTGTTCTGTTGGTATTCATTGGAAAGCTCTTGCTGAGCACTCTCAGATGAGTACCCATGTACCAGACTTTCAGTCATTTTCAGGTGTTTTTGCATCATTTTGTATTGGCCAAATTAGCCACCAGCAGCATAGGGGTTAGAATTGTATTCCTTACATTTGTTATTGTATAGAGGAATGCAGCCAAACATGGCGATCCCGCAGACGAGCAGACCCACCATCATTGGCCTCACTCTGCCCAGGGTCTTCATGATAAACACACCGCTGATGTTAGACGCGTAGTCGACCAGACCACAGAGGAAAGTGTTCATGTAGATGTTGTCTCCTAGAGTGTCGGTGTTGAGACTGATTCCATTGTACACCATGCTGTTGATCATCCTAGACAATACACAAAAGGCATGTTTTTAACCCTTATGATGCTGGTGACTAATTTTGCCAATACACAAAGAAACATGAAAAATGACTGCAGCCCTTGCACATGGGTATGCATCCATCTGATAGTATTCAGCGAGAGCTTTCCTATAAATACCAGCATGACTTGGTTAGGATGATTTTCATATTCTTTGTACTATTGTGAACTGAACCTCAACATCAAAGGGGTTAACATTTCCAATGATGAGGCTACTATCGTACATAGCACAACGACGCAAAGATTTTCTAAACCCTGTCATGTTGGTATTCATTGGAAAGTACTCTCAGATGAGTAACCATGTGCAAGAGTTTCAGTCATTCTTTTTATAATTTTGCATCATTTTGTATTTGGCCAAATCAGCCGCCACCTACATACGGGTTATGTGCTACATTACTGTGAAAAAGGAAATTGCTTAATACATAGTACGTTCTGATATGAAACTAATGAGTAACCCAATGCATATAGAAGAGGATAACGCTAATCATGTCTATTTCACAACTTTCCCTTAGAGAAATCAATATCAAAAGTGTAAAGTGGCAATAATTTTGAGTCACAATACAGACGTATGAATTCAAATTGTTTAAATGTACTGATTGTCTATAGTTTATGACATAGTTACTACAGATACAATGTTTAAATTAGAATTGACCATGTGCATTATATATTCATTGAAACGTCAAATGTGATGTAAAAAAATATATTCGATGTAGACCAAATACAAATGCAATTTTGTAGGAGAACTTTCCACATGTGATCTCAAATAACCAAACTGAAAAGTAGGACTCAAGACAATCTCAATGCAGGACAGTTACCGGT
>OZ012700.1:831656-869636 GCA_963942565.1 Maea johnstoni | reverse complement strand
TATATATATATATATATATATATATATAATATATATAATATATATAGATATATATATATATAATATATATATTATATATATATATATATATATATATATATATATATATATATATATATATATATAATATATTATATATATATTATATATATATATATATATATATATATATATATATATATATATATATATATATATATATATATATATATATATATATATATATATATATATATATATATATATATATATATATATATATATATATATATATATATATATATATATATATATATATATATTATATATATATATATATAGATAATATATATATATATATATATATATATATATATATATATATATTATATATATATATATATATATATATATATATATATATATATATATATTTATATATATATATATATATATATATATATTATATATATATATATATATATATATATATATATATATATATATATATATATATATTATATATATATATATATATAATATATATATATATATATATATATGTATATATATATATGTATATATATATGTATATAATATATGTATATATATATATATATACATATATATATATACATATATATATACATATATATATATACATATATATATATATATATATATATATATATATATATAATATATATATATATATATATATATATATATATATATATATACAGGGAGAGAGAGAGAGAGAGAGAGAGAGAGTGAGAGAGAGAGAGAGAGAGAGAGAGAGAGAGAGAGAGAGAGAGAGAGAGAGAGAGAGAGAGAGAGAGAAATGATATATTACGCCATACTCTAACTTTGAAAATAGTTTTGACTAGAAATGATTAAGATTATATGTATCAGTGAAATCATAAATATCCCATCTTTTATTACAGCCGGTTTAATAACCCATGATCTTATTTATGAAATGGTATATCTATATGCCAAGTTTCTTGAATTATTGATACATAGGTTAGGGTTAGGTGGCCCCTCAATGTGTGGTCTTACGGATATCCGAGTGTTTTCTACATGGTTTGTAACGTAAACAAATTTCAAAAAGTTAAACAAAAAGGTGCTTTTGATGATGATTTTTAGAACTGCATATCTCTCCGGGAGGTCCGGTGAGGAAGACATGTGCACCTGATCAGGTTGAAATGAAGTTAATAGGCAAGCCACCCCAAAATAGCTGCAAACAATGAGGCCCGTACCACAAAACCCACTGGTATGCTGCGGTTTTATTTGCGAGGGGGTCGAGCCCGACGCAACGAGAACATAAGGCTTAAGTGGAACAAACAGGACAGGGTTTGAATGACGTCTAGGGCATACAGACGGCAGTTTAACTTCAACTGTTCTCTTCGCCATTGATAAGGAAGAGGAGAATCTTAGGAGAATGAGATAAAAACAGGATATTCGGGATAGATGGATAACTTGGATTTCATTGAAGATGGTGAAATGATAAGGTGATATTGCCTCAATATATGATGGGTTTTACATGTAATTTAAAACAGTATTTTGTATTAAACATTGCACCTTCCCAGTTTAAAGAAAATGAAAGGTCAGTTTGATATAAACATTCTAAATTGCAGCTGTTAAAAAGTTAAAAAAACTTTTTCTGTAGGTATTTCAATAGAAAAAATAGCAAACTCGATAGATCGAGAACAAGTATCAATGTGAAATAGATGATAATTTGTAACCATCTCTCAGCCCTTCTGCTGTAAAGACGACGTGTGTCACCCCAGATGGTGGCACCTGAGAATCAAAGTAGCAAGCCCTCAGTGCATATACTGTAGAAGGACCAAGGAACGGGTGTTCAGGTGTGACGAGGAAGAGACAGATAGCGATACAGAGAACGAGAGAGAGACAGAGAGCGAGACAGAGAACGAGAGAGAAGGGAGGGAGAGAGATATACAAAGAGAGAGCGGGGGGAGGGATAGAGATACAGAGAGAGAGAGAGATACAATGAGAGAGAGAGATACAACGAGAGAGAGCTACGAGCGAGAGAGGGGGGAGAGAGCGATACAATGACAGAGAGATACAGCGAGAGAGATACCGGGGGAGGGAGAGATACAGAGAGAGAGATACAATGAGAGAGAGAGAGAGAGAGAGAGAGAGAGAGAGAGAGAGAGAGAGAGAGAGAGAGAGAGAGAGAGAGAGAGATACAATGAGAGCGAGAGCGTGGAGAGGGACAATCGGACAGACAGACAGATGGATGTACTAATGACATATGTTACGCCATACTTTCACTTTGAAAATAGTTTTGAGTGGAAATGATTATAATTAGATATATCAGTGATATCATGAACATACACAGCACTATATTCTTTATTACAGCCGGTATGATAAACCTTGATCTTATTTGTCGATGGTATATCTGTTTCTTCTTGAATTATTGATACATAGGTTAGGTGACCCTAAATGTGTTGGTGTCAGAGATATCTGGGTGCTCTGATATGTCTGTCGTTATAAGATATTTCATGGTTTCCGTCCGCAGGACGGGTACTTTTCTAGTATATTATAAGAGAGGAGGCCCAATCCTTTGCAACGCATGATCTCCGTTGCCGCGCCTGTTTGCCTAATTCTGAGTTGGTAGTTTGGTGGACGAGTGTATCTAGATGGTTCTTAGCGTAAACAAATTTCAAAATGATTTACAAAAAGGTGCTTTTGATGCTGATTTCTCAATCTCGAGCGCGGCGGGTTTGGTATGACACCCGGCGATAGATGGTACTACCGATATCATACTTCTGCTTCCACAGTGGGGTTATACTGCACGAACTTTGTTGGTTGTACGGTGGCAGAAGTGCGCTGACTGTAGTAGCGTTAAGCCTACCCGGGTTATTAAATCAAGAGCATGTACAGAACGGGTTGAGGCGCCATGGAGACCCTGGACATTGCCTGCATGGGTGCTTAGGGACAAATCCCATGGGGCAAAACACAAACAAGGGCAGAGTGCTTCGACGGAGATTCGTCGAACAAACCCAGTCAGAGCAGCAAACTACGGTGGCGCATGAGTAACATGCATATTTGAGATTAAGAAAAATCTGGACTTTTCTATAGTTCAAAAAATGTTTTTCAGACAACCAGTATATAGGCTACGCGGGCTCAAATAGTAACCATTTGAAAATGATCATTATGAATAGAACTTGAAAATTGTGACTAAATTTAATGTCTTTATAAACTTAGAACTACCTCAAGCCGTTACCACACTTTTCGGAAAATGAAAGGTCAGTTTGAAAAAAGTTCTAAAATACAGCCACTATACAGAGAGAGAGAGAGAGAGAGAGAGAGAGAGAGAGAGAGAGAGAGAGAGAGAGAGGAGAGAGAGAGAGATGAGAGAGAGAGAGAGAGAGAGAGAGAAATGATATATTACACCATACTCTAACTTTGAAAATAGTTTTGAGTAGAAATGATTAAGATTATATGTATCAGTGAAATCATAAATGTCCCATATTTTATTACAGCCGGTTTAATAACCCATGATCTTATTTATGAAATGGTATATCTATATGCCAAGTTTCTTGAATTATTGATACATAGGTTAGGGTTAGGTGGCCTCAATGTGTGGTCTTACGGATATCGAGTGTGTCTACATGGTTTTTAACGTAAACAAATTTAAAAAAGTTAAACAAAAAGGTGCTTTTGATGATGATTTTTAGAACTGCATCAGGTTGAAATGAAGTTAATAGGCAAGCCACCCAAAAATAGCTGCGAACAATGAGGCCCTAACCACAAAACCCACTGGTGTGCCTGTGGTTTTATTTGCGACGGGGTCGAGCCCGACGCAACGAGAACATAAGGCTTAAGAGGAACAAACAGGACAGGGTTTGAATGACGTCTAGGACATACAGACGGCAGTTTAACTTCGACTGTTCTCTTCGCCATTGATAAGGAAGAGGAGAATCTTAGGAGAATGAGATAAAAACAGGATATTCGGGGATAGATGGATAACCAATATATGGTGGGTTTACATGTAATTTAAAACAGTATTTTGTATTAACCATTGCACTTTCCCAGTTTAAAGAAAATGAAAGGTCAGTTTGATATAAACATTTTAAATTGCAGCTGTTAAAAAGTTTAAAAAAACTTTTTATGTAGGTATTTCAATAAAAAAATAGCAAACTCGATAGATCGAAAACAAGTATCAATGTGAAATATATGATAATTTGTAACCATATCTCAGCCCTTCTGCTGTAAAGACGATGTGTGCCACTCCGGGTGGTGGCACCTGAGACTCAAAATAGCAAGCGCTCAGTGCATATACTGTAGAAGGACTAAGGAACGTGTGTTCAGGTGTGACGAGGGAGAGACAGAGAGACAGATAGCGATACAGAGAACGAGAGAGAGGGGAGGGAGAGACAGAGAGCGAGACAGAGAACGAGAGAGAAGGGAGGGAGAGAGAGATACAAAGAGAGAGCGGGGGAGGGAGAGAGATACAGAGAGAGAGATACAATGAGTGCGAGAGAGAGAGAGAGATACAACGAGAGAGAGATACGAGCGAGAGTGAGGGGCAGGGAGATCGATACAGAGAGAGAGAGATACAACGAGAGAGCTACGAGCGAGAGAGGGGGGCAGAGAGATACAATGAGAGAGAGAGAGATACAGCGAGAGAGATATGGGGGGGAGGGAGAGATACATTAGGAGGGAGAGGGACATTCGGACAGACAGACAGACAGACAGATAGATGTACAAATGACATACTTAGTATGTTACGCCATACTTTCACTTTGAAAATAGTTTTGAGTGGAAATGATTATAATTAGATATATCAGTGATATCATGAACATACACAGCACTTTATTCTTTATTACAGCTGGTATGATAAACCTTGATCTTATTTGTCGATGGTATATCTGTTTCTTCTTGAATTATTGATACATAGGTTAGGTGACCCTAAATGTGTGGTGTCAGAGATATCTGGGTGCTCTGATATGTCTGTCGTTATAAGATATTTCATGGTTTCCGTCCGCAGGACGGGTACTTTTCTAGTATATATATAAACGATAATGGATCCTTATCTTTTCCATTGTCAGTGATGGAGATCTGCGGTTCTGACCACAGGGAAAAGGCTGGCATGATATTCCAGAGTTTCTTCTGCCTTGGAGTGATGATCTTTGCTGGCTTAGGTTTCGCCTTCAGGAATCATTTACACCTACAACTGGCAATGGCTGTTCCTTTCTGTCTGCTGATTTCGTTTTGGTGGTATGTAGTCTTATAATACTTTTCGGTTTTGACTGGTTTCTTTTCTCTTCTTGATTGTTACTGTATCAGTTGTCTGTCTATCGCCTGAGTTTTACAGTTTTTAAGAAATTATTCAATAAACAGCCATCGTTCCTTTAATGGTCCACACATTATCGTGATGGGTGCCCTTTAGCACATGTATACTTTAATGATCACTGTTAGCTGTACATTGATGTATTTATTGCGTCATTATCATTTTATAAATCAAGCTATTTACAGCTTGGAGTATTCGAAGTATTATATGCATCTTTGTTGCTCTTTAAGTTTTGTGAATAAATAATCACACGCGATGGACATCAATGTCATTTTTTCGCAAATGAAAAAGGACTACATTTAAGGTTGATATGCTCAAGTTGCTACACTATTTTGTTCCAGCATTGTCCCTGAATCTCCGCGGTGGCTCGTTTCTAAGAAAAGATTCAGTGAGGCCCAGAAGGTCCTGGCACTGATTGCCAAGATCAACAAGAAACCTCCGCCAGAAATGCTTCACAATGTTGAAGAAGAATCCACTGTAAGTAATCCATTCAAGGACAATTTCCACCAAAGGCCCAAATAATGTCCTAGCTTATAATCTACTTAAATCCAAGCCATTATCCTAGGCCACCACCATGAGTATATATATATATATATATATATATATATATATATATATATATATATATATATATATATATATATATATATTTATATATATATTTATATATATATATATATATATATATATATATATATATATATATATATATATATATATATATGTCTATCCATCTATCTATCAGTCTGTCTGTCTATTTATTCATCTATCCACTCATCCATCCATCTACCCACCTATCAAAAGTGGGGCTGATTGTTGGCAGGCCACAGTGAATCTGATAAAGCATATCTTGACCCAGTAGTTGAGGATATTTCTTCTTAACATGCTTTCATACCGTGATTTATTATTGCTTTTCAGACAGCCAGTGAGAGGCAACACAACGTCTTCGACTTAGTCCGCACACCAAACATGAGGAAAATATCACTGATAATCTTCTTTGGAATGTAAGTTTTAACCTAGAATTCACTTCGGTTCAAACCATATGCCTCCTCGTGATTTCATCATGTGTTAACTGTCCTGCATTGAGACTGTCTTGAATCACACTTTTCAGTTTGGTTATTTGAATTTACATGTGGAAAGGTCTCCTGCAAAACTGACCAGGTACTTACCAGCAATATCAAAACTAGCAAACGATTTGTATTTGATCTACATGAAATAGATTTTTTACATCACATTTGTCGTTTTAAGTAATATATAACGCACATGGTCAATTCTAGTTTATATATTGTATTCGTAGTAACTAAGTCATAACCTATAGATAACCTATTATAACCTATAACCTGTTCATACGTCTGTGTACTCACTCAAAATGCACGCCACTTTCTACTTCTGATGTTGATTTCATTTAAGGGAAAGTTGTGAAATAGGCTTCATTAGCGTTATCCTCTTTTATATGCATTTGGTCACTCAATAGTTTCATTTCTTAACGTACTATATATTTAGGAATTTCCTTTTTGCAGAGTAATATAGCACTTAACCCGTATGTAGGTGGTGGCTGATTTGGCCAATACAAAATAATGCAAAAATCCTAAAAGAAAATGACTGAAACACTTACACATGGGCACTCAGCTGAGAGTACTCGAGATCTTTCCAATGAATACCAACATGAGAGGGTTTCGATGGTTTTCAAAAATCTGCGTCCTGATGCTATACGTAAGTAGCCTCAGCATTGGAAGGGTTAACCCCTTTGATGCTGAGGTTCAATTCACAAGAGAACAACGAATATGAAAATCATCCTAACCAAGTCATGTTGGTATTTATAGGAAAGCTCTTGTTGAGCACTATCAGATGGATGCATACCTATGTGCAAGGGCTGCAGTCATTTTTCATGTTTCTTTGTGTATTGGCAAAATTAGTCATAAGGGTTAAAAACATGCCTTTTGTGTATTGTCTAGGATGATCAACAGCATGGTGTACAATGGAATCAGTCTCAACACCGACACTCTAGGAGACAACATCTACATGAACACTTTCCTCTGTGGTCTGGTCGACTATGCGTCCAACATCAGCGGTGTGTTTATCATGAAGACCCTGGGCAGAGTAAGGCCTATGATGGTGGGTCTGCTGGTCTGCGGCATCGCCATGTTTGGCTGCATTCCCCTCTACAATAACAAATGTAAGGACTACAAAATCTACGCTTTCATTTTCATTTTGTTGATGCTCTGGGCCTCTATCCTACCCTGATAGGATTGCTTCCTTTAAGATAGTCAGGTGCAAATTCCAGAAAAAAGACTCGTTTAAAGCTGTGGAGGCATGTTTTGTTAAAAATCAGTATCCAGTGTCTTTACCCTAATTTGAGGGTGCTGAATCCGAAAAACACTTGATACCGCATCACGACAAAAACGCCTCATTTTCTTCTGAAATTTGCGCCTGACTAGGATGTCTACATTGGTTAAACATTGTTCCTAAACCTTTAATTGGCAATTTGTCTACTAAGATGCTCTTGTACGATGGACCGATAGCGCTAGCCCGGAGTACCTACGAACACCCACAGAGTTTGCTGAGTGACCTACCAGTGAAACTCGTTCAACAAGGCAGACGACGAGTATTTATCCAAAATCTCTTGTGTTTGTAATTCTTCCAACCTTTTGTGTTTTGTAAATTTGGCATAATAAGAAGACATGAGTGGTGACACGGGACGAATTCCCTGTGAGAGGATGTCTGCCTTGGAGACGTTCCTCGAGAGAGACTGTTCCTCCTCTCAGCGACAATCGGGGAAGTTATTCCTGGTGGACAGCCCACAGGGATGTCATATGTGTATAGTATTCAATGTTGTTTTCTTGATGCTCTCTGTCCATTCTCCATTTCCCAGTACGCAACACTTTCTAGGATTTCGCTTCCTATACCATTTACAAATTCTACCTGGAAGCCTCTTGTCCCCTTCAAAGTCGGCAAGTTTGCTGACACAATGGAAGTTTGCATTATTCTACTGCTTGTTTTTCAGCGTTACAGCCTGCCCTGCTGACAGTGGCCCTAGTGGGCAGATTCGGAGTTGCAGTATCGATAGCCATCCTGCTGGCCTACGCCTCTGAGATATTCCCCACCGTCATTAGAAACACAGGGGTTGGCGCAGCCGCAATGTTCTCCAACCTCGGCGGGATAGTGGCGCCACAGATATCAAGACTTGTAAGTGGTCAAAACAAGTCTGTGTTCACTGGATGTTTCACTGATCTACCATGAGCTAGCTAAGTTCACTCCAGGTTTAGTTCTGAATTAATCCACAAGAGACACACACTTCTGTTTTAAACTGCAACTCATGAAAACTGTGCTGCCATCATAGTTTGAGAGAGACATTGAACCTACTTAACACCCAGCATAAGTGGTATTGGGGTTGTTATGCCTAACTCAGCCTGAGAACGAGGCTAGTGGTGGGCGTATGATTGTTCTAACCGATAAAAATCAGGCTCACTTGCCACAGCAGTTACAATGTTGCAAGACACATTAGCACTGTTTTATTGCATACATCCTATTAAAAACTATATTGATTGACGTTTTGCTTGCTAGATTAGGTTCTAAACAGTCAACAATTATCCTAAAACAAACTATATTAATTCTCTTAAGATTATGTGCAATAGTATAACAGCTCTATTCTCATATGAGAGGTGAAAGTCCCATATCTGTTGCCAGATATAACTAACCTGTAGTTCTAGTCTGCATTTGATGCAACTTCGGATGATATTTTGTTGTCCCAGGCAATTATTTTTCATAAATTCATACATACATATACATATATATATATATATATATATATATATATATATATATATATATATATATATATATATATATATATACGGAATATATATGGAATGCTACTTGAGTTGAAAAGACCATATTAACTTTCTTGTAACTCGTGGTGTATTACTGTTTTCAGAATACGATATGGTACTCTTTACCATCCGTCATCTTTGGTGTGACTGCATTGGTGGCCGGCGTCGCCAAAGTGCTTTTACCGGATACAAAGGGACGTGACCTACCTGAAACTATTGAGGACGGAGAAAATTTTGGAAAGTGAGTAGCATCATATTTTATTTGGATGAATATGAGTATTTACAGCCTGCGAATTATGTCATTGTTTTGCACCAAGCACTCAGTCACAATCTTGAGTTATATTGCACTCACAGGGAAGGCAAAACATAGGTATTTTTCAACTCATTATAACTTAGTACACATGCTTTAAATGGTCACTTTGAGTGAAGAATTTGGAACCCTCATTAGATAACCATTGATGGACCAACAGGACTAAAAGGTTAAAGACCGAATCAGCAAAAAAAGAGTGTTTTGATGTTGTTTGTAAGTAACTGAAATGATTTTTAGTTTGATAATTCTGAGTGAGAGCTGAAAAAAATAGAATGCTTTTGACCATGTGTCTTCATCTGTGGATATTGACAGCACATTTACATGTACTTTGAGCAATTACGTAAACATTCATAAAATGACCAGAAAGTAACTTTTCTTTTTCTTTCCAGGAAACCAAAGTCGGTCGTGCAATTTACCAATACGTCATCTGATCTGAACCTTAGAGAAACCAAATCATCATCGTGCATTCTTCAAAATTACAGAACTATCAGCTAATTCTACTGATTAAAAAATAAAGACAGTTATCGCAATAATGAAGTCCTTTTTTCTCTTTACTTTGCAACCAGGGGTGCCTTAAAGAAGCAAGCATTTCTTCACCAGAGACAGGGTTTTTCTTAAGAAGAGAAAAAAGAGGGGGCTCCCTACATGTCCTACACAACTGCACCATGGTTGTCATGAGGACTGCTTATACATTCAAGTATACCCCTAGTATGTAATTCGTGACAAATTGTAACTTTTATAACTCCCTCTGCATACTATTAGCCAGCAGGGCGTGCAGGCGTATTTAGAAACCTAAACCCTCAAATATCACTCATCAGGACACCGATATTTCTGAGGAAATGCTTAAAAACGTCAATTTCAAGCATAACATTGAATTTTCCTCCTCAATATAATTCCCACAGCATTCTTTATAGATATTATGACTTAATACACTGAGTGAATACATGTTTAAGGTTGAAATCTGACTATATGCCCCAAAATCTAACAATCGCCAACTTTGGGCACTCAGTTTCTTAATTCTGGCTAAGACATTGCTCCCCTGAACTCACTTATAGGCCCAAAATGAGAATTCAGGAAACCTGTTATAGAGCACAGGTGCGTCTAGGTCCTTAGACAGGATTTAGAAAATGAGTGCTCAGAATCTATCTAACCCTCCCAATGCTGAGGCTACTTTTGTCCAAAGGAGAAGGACGCAAAGATTTTTGAAAACCTTCTGAACCCTGCCTTGTTGGTATTCATTGGATAGCCCTCACTGAGTACCTTCAGATGAGTACCCATCTACCAGGGTTTCAGCAATTTTCTAGGTTTTTTGCATCATTTTGTATTGACCAAATTAGCAACCAGCAGCATAAGGGTTAAGAGAAGCCACAATATACTGAGATTACAAATATATTGAAATATGAGATAGTAAGTTCTTATACAATGTCGTGAGAACTATATTGAGAGGGAAAACTTGAATTATATGCTTCGTATTTACATGTTGAGAAATTACTCATAAAACATTTGGGTGTCCTGAGGGGTGATTTCTGAGGAAGTTGGCACGCAAATGACGCCAAGACACCATGCTGGCTAAGATAACTAGTATGCCCCCCTCCCACCATCTTAATGTCTGCACCAACGATGAGTGAGACAATTGAACCTAATCCGTTTTGTTGTGTGAGAGCGTATGTGTCAAATATCTTGTTAACACACGACTGTACAGTGGCTCTCACACTTTCTACATATTCCAAGTCCTTCGTTGAGACTTCTTCAGTATATCCACCCCAAAAGTAGTAGCTGTAATAAAGACCAGTGGCGGGTGCCTAGCTCGGATTCTCAAACGCGGTGTCTGAAAGGTGCAACCACAATAGATGATGACATATTTTTGAAAGGTGATCAGAAAAGAGTCATAGACATTTCTTAAGTTATAATATTTTTTATTCATTTCCAATTTTAAGAGTTACAGGGTACCAGAAAGATGAATAAAGATAAATTATGCAATATGATATGGAAAATAGCAGCATTTGTGTACATACCAGTTTACAGGGAAATATATTACAATAAGCTATTTCGACCGATGTATCATGTTTGCAGCAATCGATCAGAACACATTTCATAAGGGTTAGTGATCTTTCAAATGTGCCAGGACTACTAGAAAACTGGTACACAATAACTTAAGGTACATGGTGTCATAGCCAGCAACTAGTTAGATTAGAATTGAAACAACTAACTGAAACCAGTCTATAGTGTATACAGTTGAATTGAATTCAGTAACATACAGCTACCCCAACTGATGCTTAGGTGGCCTGTGGGGTTAATTTCTGAATACAGGATCATTTTAATATTTATAAAATATCTTAAAGCCTACACTCTCATTCTCATTGTATTGTATTGTATGTTTATTGGCAGCACCATAAGGTACTAAATCATAGCTATACAGACATTTTCATAAAAAACAAAACAAAAAAAACAATATCATTATCAGACCCACTTTGACTGCCTAGGCTATCCCTGAGCAGTGTAAGAAACCACACATCTCAGGACCTCACATAGGCTTGCACATGGACAGGGCACGTTTTAATCTCTTTACGGCAAGTTGAAATTCACCAAAGTATGATCGCTTTAACCAACATTCAATTTTGGTTATCAAATATAATCAGATTTGTTTGGAATTTGGTAGATAAATAGCCAACAGTATTTCACAGGAAAGGGTATCACAGTGTCTTTACCATTGACTTTGTTTGAAAGTTATGCAATTTAGAAGTTGAACAACACTGTTTTCTCATTTTCAACAAAATATCAGCCACAAACAGTCATAAAATTTCAACTGATCAAAAATTTGAAAAACTGTGAGCTTCCCTCCATATTGATCTTTTCTCTGTTTTTATGCAGTTTGATGGTCACGCTTCATAAATGAGGACAGAAGCTTGTTTGAAATCACTATCCATGTTGTTTTTTTACCCAAAATTTTATAGATGGTATATTTGAAGCTTAATGTGTTCCTCAACAAAACATCTTTCAGGCAATATATACTTTGTATAAGATAACTAGTAAAATAAAAGCGGGAGTGAGGAAAACCAAGTCAAGTCATTATTAAATGGTCTCAAGTTGAGGTTAGCATATAAAGCAAAATAGATACATTTTATTGTAGCAGTATGTATCTAACATTTTCTGAGAGCAAGAAGCAACACGTTTTTGGATGTATGGTAATATATCCTGTGATAAAAAGTTATAAACATTTGATTGCAGGGGGTTTCATTGTTTGCTCAATGCCCTACTGACAGCAACATTTCACAAAATGTTCAAACTACCCTATTCTCTAGGTTAACACTTTAAAGTCTTTAAAATTGCTTTTGGTGACTAAATTAGACTTTGGAAAACTGTGCTGATATGTAATTGAATATCACATTTTGATTCTGTACCTTGCGATTCCCTACGAATTAGAGATATAACGCAAAAATAACTCTAAGCTTGAACTGTAAATGTGTGATTCGGTAAAAGGGTCATATCAGAATATTACACGTCATAGAAGTAAGAAAGAATTTTGGTACTTGAACAGAAAAACTTTGTATATTCTGAAAATATACCTTTCAAAACTTTTTTATTTTGTCATGTGAATTACCTAGGAAACTAGCCAATTACCTGTATTCTACATACGCCTTTTAAAGTATGTCCTACAATTATACATAATTGATTTATTGTTCATATTATATTCGTATTAGAGGGATCCGCCGTGGCCTTGTGGTTACGACAGCTGGCTCCCAAGCGTGAGTTTGCATGTTCGAGTCTCAGCTAGGTCCTAAAAATAGCGGGTTGGCCTGGTCGCATTATAAATGTGCGGCTTATGGAAGACTGCCTATGGTCGTTCTGCAACTGAAAGACCCCTTGGAACTACTCTTAATGACAAGGGAATTTCTTCCCAGTTCTGGGTTTTTATCTCGTTGCGATATGACCTATGTTGTTGAAAGCGAGGTGTAAACCCCAAACCTTCCTTCCTTGAGATGCTATTCTATTATCATTCTTAACATTTCAAATTATACAATCATAATTTTCACGACCCACCCTCTCTATACACAATCCACTGCTGGCCACAGCATTGCACACAAACCGTGGTTAAAACTCTGGAAAAAGAGCCCTCTGATATACAATCAACTCTAACTCACTCCTGGCCAGTGTGGTAGGGACAGCTGTAGTGGAAGGTGGTAAGTAGGTTCCCAACTTCGGCAGCAGGTGCCAGTACTGGCAACAGATGTCTGATGACAAGGTAGCAGCAAGTTACACTGCACAGAAGCTCATGCTTAAGTCAGACTTCCTCTGTTCGTGGCAGGGGTGGTAGCTTGTAACTTCATCACACTTCTAATAGGGGGAGCAGCCAGTGATACCACAGAAGTGTACCTCCACAGAAGCGCCACTCATAAAATCTTCAGTGAACACAGGGGTGACAGCTGATGACATCAAAGCTCCACCAGATCTCCAAGCGCTGAGTAAGCATCCAGTGACCTCGCCAAAACTACATTTACAAGCCCTCCAATGTCACAGGGGTGACAGCCGATGACATCATTGCTCCACCAGATCTACCAGCACACGGGTAGTATCTAGTGGCGCCACAGAGGCCCTATTCATCCAACAGAATGGTAGCACAAGACATGCAGTGTCGACAGGGAAGCTGATTAGCAGAGCTTCATAACAGGAGGTGAGCACCTCAGACACCCAACAGCAGGTAAACCAACTGACAGAGCAGGGGTGGCAGCACTGGATGAGAATTAGCTGTCAATGGGCGACATCACAAGACAACTACAGGACACCAATGGGCAAATCAGCGGGCTGGGGAGACCCAGTGGCGAACATCTGCACGAGGCAATACAAACCTTTCTACTTTTCTAGCTTCTAAATGCAATGTAGGAATTTGGATTTTCCATAGACCTAATCCCTAGTAACAGCCAGTTGGTATAAGTTATTCAATTACATCCTGTCTTAATATATGGATTCCTGTTGTTATTATGAATTGGAATTGTTGCTCATTTATATTCAACAATAGCTCAATTAGACAGGTAACATCCTGCATGCTGTCATTTATTCTATCAGCATCTAGGCAGCTGCATGTCTTCCAATACAGAGAAGCGTAAAAAATAGAAGAAAAAGATAAGAAATGGTTGTGAGAAGCATGACAAACACAAAGAAAAATATGGAATTAGGAAGAGGCAACAGAAATTTGAAGAGGGCGACCACAACAACTGAACAGCAAGAAGGGAAGAGAAGGATGGTGAGAGAAGTGTAGTGACATATTTGGATATTTCGGATGTTCTGATTTTTTCTGTGTATGTTTGATGTGTGTGTGAGAGTGTGTAGGTAGGTTTGTATACATGTTGGTGAGTGAATGAGCGCTGCATGTGTATGCAGTGGTGTGTGCAGCCATGCATACCTGTGATGTTAGGAGCTTGTGTTGCTGTCTATTGTTGCTCGTAGCGTGTGTATTGTTTTATGTGGAGTGAGGTGTTGTGATGTTTGTCTGTCTGTATGTCCTCATTTACATATGTGGTTTCTAGGGTTTGTAGGCTGTACTTTTCAGCCATATTGGTCACAGCACTTGGAAGGGTTAGATGGGGCTTGCTTCTACAGTCAGTGTTTACTTTGGTATCTCTTCTTTGTATATGGTATTAGATAGTACTTGATAAATGTTTATCATAGGGTTGAGATAATTGGGATTGATTAAATGAAGTTTAATAAGATTATTTATGGTTTTTTAAGGTACATTGAGAACAATGGATTTGCTGTTGTCTATTACTGTAGTAGTTTACTTGTCTTGTCATTTCATGTAATATGTTACTTAGTCTTGTGTTTGTCTATTTTTGTAGCAAACATGTACCAATGTTCTACGGTCCAGAGAGAGAATAAATGGTGTCAGAAGTAAATGGTGTTCAGTCTTTTTTCTGCCAATACAAGATTGAAGAAACTAAAAGAAAGCAGCGAGCAAAAAAACTGCCAGTAGAGAAAATGTTGAGACCTGTGTTATACCAGAAAACAAATCATCTCCATACAGCTCTGCAAGTTCCCTAGGAAGGGCAATTTCCAGAGTGACCGACATGTTAAGATCACCTACTCACAAAGCATATCTTCTGGGCAAAATGGTACCGCAACTTTCACCACTAAATGAATCAGTTTGCCAGTAAGTGTACCCAAGAAGGAGATCATCCTGCTAAAAAGGCTCTCCCCTTATGAAAGAAAACAAGGAAGTGATGACCTCTAGCCAGAGGGAGTAAAAATAGTTAAAGACTTTCATGAGCGGGATGATATAAGTCGTATGTGCCCTGGCAAGGAGAACTTAGTCTCTGTTAAGGAGTCTACAGGTCAGGCTAGACGCCAGAAAAGACTTCTCTTGCTGAACATTAATGAGGCCAGCCAGTCATTTTGTGAGTACACAGATATCAAAATTGGACTTACAAAATTTGGTGAGCTTTGACTTCCCTATGTGATTCCTATGACAAACAGAGTATGATATCTGTTTATGTACAATGAAAATGTGGATCTCTTTGTACGACTTTTTTTAAATTTTCAGTCTTTAATTAGATAATTTACATCCCTATTTGGTGTAGAATCAAAGATTAGAGTAAAAAAAATCAGGTATTATCAGAATTGCAGGGCGCCTGTAAGAATGGTTTATCTTGTATTCATACAGCTATGTTATATCAAGAGACTATAGCCACAGCACTGGAGACAAACCAGAAGTGCCTGGTTGCCTTGTTGATGTGGCTAAAGCCTTTGATACTGTATGGATTAATGGACTCTTCTGTCAATCACATCAGCTCGGCATTCGGGGAAAAACTTGTATGCATTTTGTATAACTTCTATATCGACTTTCGATTCTGTGTCAGACTGAATGAGCGATGCTCTCAGTGGTACTTCTTGCAATTACATCAAGGAGTTGATTTTTTTATCCTTATTAAAATATACTGTGTTTATTAACTCTTTAATCGTAGAGTTAAAGAACTCAGGGTCATACTGTTATATGTATGGGACGCCAACTACGCCCGAAGTCCAGGTTGAATCCAGGAAAGGGCTAGGCTAGAAAAGTGGAGGCAGGCTTCCATATTTTCGGGGATTCGACATATTTTCTTCTATTCTAGTTTTGAAGCCCTACTATATTTATGCCTTCAACAATGGATTAGCAATAAGCCCCAGGAGGTAACATTTTCCATAGAATTGAAAGTAGGAAAAGGGTATTTGGCGGAAATTAATGATTTTTAGCAGGACCAGCTTAGATATTATAACCTTGTCAGATGATTGTAAGGGCCCTAGCTACTTAACTAATTTTAAGTCAGTCTGTTTGCATACAAGCCCTGAAACTATACCATGAGTAATAAATTACTTTTGAATTTTAAGACAGGCATTTAAAGCTGTATCTCAATCAAAGTAGCACTTGCCCAAAGATTCCGCTGTGAGTGTTCAGTATTGGGGGAATTGGTAAAGAATCTCAGTCCCAGAAAACGTCAATCTTTATTCAACAGTGTTCAGAAGCCGAAAGCCAGACGTAGACTGATAAGTGAAAAATCTGCTTGCAGTGATGCCATTCTAGAAAAAATCCTTGATGATGTGAGAGCATTCTACCAGAGAGATGACATAAGTAGAATGTGTGCTGAAAAAGACTATATTTCGATCAAAACAGATCAAGGGCGGGAGCATCATCAGAAACGTCTCTTACTGATGAATATCAGTGAAGCCCAAAGCCGATTTTACCAAGGATATGGGGAGGGAGTGATAGAACTTTCCAAAT
This sequence comes from Maea johnstoni, assembly GCA_963942565.1. Taxonomy (NCBI): domain Eukaryota; kingdom Metazoa; phylum Annelida; class Polychaeta; order Spionida; family Magelonidae; genus Maea; species Maea johnstoni. Next base: position 852,450 of record OZ012700.1, on the reverse strand, counting down.
TTGCTGAAATCCGACCTAAGTATGTGATGACAATGACTGCAAGATGTCGAGATACATGTATATGTCTATATTGATACCATAAAAATGTTGTACTCATTGCAATGTCACTGAACAAGAACTGCACAGAAACCCCATCCAACCCAAATGACCTTGTCAAAATGACCCTTTATGACCTGATGAATGAGGACTCTGTAGAAAGGAAGTGTGATAACTATGGTGTTGCACCATCCCTGGATGTTTACCTACAAGATGTGGATGAGAACCTGGATCTGACAGTAAGACCACGAAAAAGCCATCACAGAGGAACTTGGGTGACATCTGACAGTAAGACCACGAAAAGGCCATCGCAGAGGAAGACCAAAATGTACCTAGAATGTAACTTGAAACGTTTTCTCGCTATGTGTATGACTTAAAACGTCAGCATAGTGAACTGACACATGAAATAGGAAATAAAAGTTGGTGAAAACATCCTGCATGAAGATTTGTGAGAATTACACCCAACATCAACAAAAAGAAATCATGACTGCTCACTGGAGCTCTGGTAGTACTACTTTAATTACAGCTATAGTGTAATATAGACCAGCTACAAGTGAGGATGTGGAACATATCTCATCTGGGGTGATATCAGATGAGCTAACACATGACACATAAGCGGTGTGCTCCATCAGCAAAGCCATTATAGCCAATATAAGTTTGAAACTACCTTAGGAGATAGAGCATGTCTATTACTGGTCTGACAGAGCTGCGAGTCAGTTTAAAAATCGGTTCAACTTCTGTAACCTCATCTACCATCAGCTAGGTTTCAAGTGTACAGCGGACTGGAGTTTCTTCAGTACTGCCAAACTGAACAAGGGACACAATATCTCCATTTTGTGCTATCAGCTGACAAGGGAAATATACTTGTTAGAAGAAATTCTCCCTTCTTGCATCAGCAACAACTTCTGCAGAAGGCTCTGCTCCAGAATACACAAGAATGTGATACTACTGCTACTACTACTACTACTACAAGACAGGAAATGAGACCTATTAGCATTGCAAAGATTATGACTGGCGGAGGAGGCAAGACTGAGAAAACATTTGTTGGGCTAGTACTAGCTCTGCGCAACATCAAGAATGAGGATTGGGGAAATAGAGTCTGTGAGGACTGTGGTGTTTCGCTTCTGGCCATATTTTCACGCTGAAAATAATGAAACAGACATGCAGTACTTCCAGTGGACTACAGTTGATGGACATGTTACAAAACAGCAAACAATATTAAGCCAGTTAGAAGCTGTGACTGAACCTTATGACCAGCTGAAACCATTTTCAAGGCATGTCTATGATGGCAATAGGCAACATGCAGAGCTACGACAGCTGAAGGCAAATCTCAGACCAGGAGAAATCATCTTACATGAGGACTTTCCAGAAAACTATGCCATCAAATACCAGAATGAAATCCAGACAATGCTCAATGGTCTTCAGAAGGCATCACAAAGTTTACGGCAATAGTGCATTATTGTACTGACAAAGGAGAGGAACTGCAGCATCTTTGCTATGCTGTCATCTCAAATGAACTACAGTATGACAAAGTTGCCGCCTTTGCATTCAACAAGAAAATCCTGGAAGATGCAAAATCAAACTTGCCATGGGATATAAAGAAAGTACATTATTGGTCAGGCGGAGCAGTCAGTCAGTTTAAGAATAGATATAACGTGAGTAACCAAACACATCATGAAGCAGCAAATTGGAGCTTTTCGCCATCTCCCATGGCAAAGGGCCAAAAGGTGGGAAAATAGTAATAATAATAATACTACTACTTTTTATTTAAAGAGGGTAACTTAGTCCAATGGAAAGGATCTTCAGAATTCAACCCCTACCCCCACCCCACACTTTTAAATGGAACAGCCCTATGATAAGATGAGGGAATATTGGTGTCTGGGCAAGTATGTCTGAATGTATAAAGATTCTGAAATTCTGAAATTTAAGATTTCCACACTATTCATGGAAAGAGGCAAGGCCGAAATGTACAACAGCAAGACACAGCCAGTGACAGTGAAAGAGAAAGCACTGACACTGCTGATGGAAGGCATCCTGAATTTGGAACAGTTCATGATGCAAGCAGAAGTACACAAGACAATGCTGACACAGATAAAAGCGAAGGAGGTAAGGGTACATCCTTATCAGTATGAAAATACCAAAGACCGAATATTTTCAGACACAATTATCCAATGTCACATACTGTATAAGTTCCTTTTTGATCATCTTTATGAAGCATCTCTGCTTGTTTAGGCAACAATAGACATGGCTCAAGATCATGTGGGCAGACTTCCATATTTTTGGGGATTCAACATATTTTCTTCCTTTCTTGAAGCCTACTATATTTATGCCTTCAACAATGGATTAGCAATAAGCCCCAGGAGGTAACATTTTCCATAGAATTGAAAGTAGGAAAAGGGTATTTGGCGGAAATTAATGATATTTTCTGATAAATACTAATAGTTGAACATCACTCACAAAATCAATTAAAAGACTGCCCTTTTTTGTGTTTCTTAGCAGAACCAGCTGAGATTTATTTTGTCAGATGTTTAGTGCCTACCTTATGATGGAGCAGGTAAGACATACAATAAATAAATCTCACCTCCGTAAAAAAACTAATCACACCCAAATAAAACTAGATCTAACCTCATGAAAAAATTAGAACTCACTGAAAATATCTCATTCCTGAAAAACAACAACACAAGTACACATTGGTACAAGGAACCTGTGAGGAGCTTTCCTTAATTCAGTCATCAGTCTTCACAGGTAAAAGTTGACAAGCCTGTTATAATGGGCCTGTTACTGGCCTGTTCGGATAGTAGGCCTGAAATATTATATATACCAGCCTGTGATGGGCTCCTGTTCCATAATGGTTCTATTTGAAGATGCATATAACGAGCCTGTTATTGTCAACAGGCCCAAAAGAGCTTCATTACCAGCACGCTCAAAACCTGTTTCAGGCCTGTTATGGTTTATTGGCCTGTATGGACCAGGGAAACTTGGTCTGGGCAAGTGACCTCAATAAGAAAATGTCAAGGCCTGTATGTGCTACTAATCTGAAAGATCCTGCAACTATAACCTGCTAAATCATTTCCTTTGAAATTTGCAGATATCCACATCGTCCATGAAAAGCCAGAAACAGACAGTGACAGTGATGACAACAACGATGCGGCCAGCACTGACGGTGGTAACGGAAGCCAACAAGATATTCCCACTTGTGAAATGCCACTAAGAAAACAGACAGCACTGACAGAGATAAAAGTAAATGGTAACACAGCTATCTATTTCAGTATGAAATATTTTAAGGCCAGGAAGATTGGGTACCACTTCCAATTGTGCAATGAAGATTGTTTAATTCTTTTTTTTTCAGTTCATCAATATGCTGCTACAGTGGCAATAAATGACAGTTTTTTACAACCACTCAGCTTATTCCTGGTTGTATTATAGATGTTAAGACTTGGTCTTTTGAATACTGGATATAAGGACCAGAAGTATTTGTATTAAGTGGTCCCTTGATCTTTTTACCGGTCCTGAATTTGCATATATATAGTAATGCAAATAAAACAAATTTAGTTTAGCTTTCATTCTTATTCAAGATTATTTAAATGTTAATTAAATTGTTGTAGATGCATGCTAACTGGGTGATTGTTCACATTTCAAAGAAACATTTTGGCTTAACTCATTAAAACAAGCCTGTAGTTAATCACTGAAACTTGCACTGAGCCTGGTCAGATGTTTTCAAGCAGATGACAAAATGTGACCAGTTTGGGTTGCTTTGGCTGCTACTGCTACGACTTAAAAGCCTAGCCTCCATGGTTATTATAGAGAGTAGAAAAATAGCTCAAGTAGAACAACCTGCAGAAGGCTGTAAAAATAGAGGTGTCAGCCCTAGATAATGGGTGGTCACATAGTGTAGCCACCCACATTTCATTTCACTTGGGTAAAATTTTACCGACCCAGTAGGCCAGCAATAGGAGTAACTTTACTGGTCATGTAACACTATTACCTGGGTTTGTCCTGGGACAGACGCTAAGTTTAGACCACTGGTATTGCACGGGTAGTTTACTTGAGACCTGCCCGAGCTACTGAGAGTTGGCATCAAGGTGAAAAACATACTGCAGACAGTGCAATTCTTACTGCATTATTAATTTCGCTTATTTCGGTCACAGGTCAATAGCGTGAAAATAAAAATGGATGAACTAAATTACTAAATTATGGGAGCCATGTAAAGCTGTCTACAGTACTCAGCCCTAGGATTTTCAGCAGGACCAGCTTAGAGATTATAACCTTGTCAGATGATTGTAAGGGCCTAGCTACCTAACTTATTTCAAGTCAGCCTGTTTGCATAGAAGCCCTGAAACTATACCATGTGTAATCAATTACCTTTGAATTTCAAGACACCCACACTGCCCATAAAAAGAGGCGTGGCAAAAGAGGACAACAACAGCCAGACACAGTCAGCTGACACTGACAGTGGTAATGGAAGACATCCTGTAACAGAAATAACAAATAATGCTGACCCAGTTAAAAGCAAGAGCGGTACAACTGCAATCCTTTTCAAAATTTCTCTGTAACTGTTTGACAGATTTTGTTAACAATTACATGGATAATTGCTTGATTGAGCTGGCAAAGGTTTGGTGACCTTGATGTCAAGGCAATGTGGGCCAAATTGTGATCTAGAATACTGCCTTCCTTATATATTTGCAAAGATAGTTTCTCAGGATGTCAGCTTGAGCTGGTATGATTTTGAGGTAAGGTACTAAGCAAGTTCACATGGATTTTTTTTATCTATTTAACATTAAGATATTTGGTTTATAGTCTTCTTTCAATATGGCAGCGTTCACACAACTCCACTATTATTGCCTGGTAGGCCTTTTCACTCTCTAAAATCATCACAACTCCTTTATATGTGGATACATGCAACATTTGCAGCCATTTCATGGTATTTAGCTTGAAACAGTCACATAACACTTCTGCCATCTTTACAGGACCCCAAATTGTGCAGGGTAACTCGCAACAGTTGCCCCTGGCTGCAGCTAGCTTCAGGTGGAGTAGTGGCAAACAGAATTTTCAAGGTAGGCATATTTCCTGATCAAGCATGTAAATGCACATCTGGTATAGGTTTCTAGTGTAATACATTGTCCTATATATCAAATACAAGCAACTCTGCATGAGCAGCTCATTTCATCCGGCTTAGGTGAAATCTGGTTAATTTGACTAAAAATAAAGCCTATCTCCTTCTCACTTCTTTGTAGTTCCCACGGCACTGTGCTCTATTTGTTTAATATAGATTGATAGATAGATAGATATGGAGATTCAGTAGGTTTTCCAGGATATTTAATGCTAATGTATAGTAATGATCAATCACACAAATTGAAAACACTACCCATTAACAACTACTGAATAATGGCTTTTAATTTTTTTTTCAGATTACAAGTATTCATATATATATATATATATAAATATATATATATATATATATATATTTATATATATATATATATATATATTTATATATATATATATATATATATATATATATATATATATATATATATATATATATACTGTAGAACACATATATGATGCGTGTCCCAAATAAAGCGAATTGGGGAGTTTTCGCATCATAGCGTATCTTTATGTTAGCAACGGTAGCCGCCGCTGACAGCGCCAGTACAGTAAGAAAAAAGTACAGCGCTTTTATATATAGCGAAGCGGAACCACATGCTATGTACGCTATATATAAACAGACGCTAACATTGTGTGTTCTACAGTATATATATATATATATATATATATATATATATATATATATATATATATATATATATATATATATACGTATATATATATATATATATATATATATATATATATATATATATATATATATATATATGTATATATATATATATGTATATATATATATATATAGATAGATATAAATATGGATATGTTGATTCAGTTGTTTTTCCAAGATAATGATTAACCCTATATCACTCAACGCAACAATGTTGCCATGTCCCCTGCACTGCATGAGGGGTTACTCCTCAGAGGCATTGTTGCGCAGTGCGTTGTGCACTGCAGTGCATAGGGAGGAGTGCTTTAAACATTTATTTCCATTTTTTATTTATCATGCTTTTCGTTAGATGTTTTTTTGTGTGTTTACAATATATCCACTTATTTTTTTGTCTGATTTTGCGCTTGACGCGCTGTCAATAAACACTATAAAATACTGCATTCACCTCGACAAGTTTGTCTTCGTTGCCTGGGTGAACGAGCGGGATATCGTCTGATTCCCATGCATCTGGAAGGGGACGATCGTCGTCACTCTCCCATCTGAATTATCTTTGGTTTAAATTCGCCATTTGATGGCAGAAACAACGATAAAACACGGGAGAATCTCGATGGTTCTGTGTGTTGCTAAGGACGCCACAACACGACGACGTCACAGGCGGGAATTCCCCATGACTTCCATATTTGGATGGGGTTTTCCCATTTTTTTACCATCGAAAATCACGGACTTCAGGTCCGAAAATAAGCATGACATAACTAAAGATTACGATGATTAGGTAAGGGCAATAATTTTGTATCTTTATTTAACAATTATTTGTACACCAGCGATCTAAGATCGTGGTACACAAAATACGCAAAAACGCGCTTCGTAGGAATAAGTGCACAAATACAATGACGCAATAACGCGTCACTGAGGAAGTGAAGCTGCACTCATGTAGTGCGTTTTTGCGTCACTGAGTGATAAAGGGTTAAAAGATAATGTATAGCAATGATCAATCACACAACGTTAGGCCACTACCCACTAATAAATACTGAATAATGTCTTTCTAATTTTTTTCAGATTCCCTCAACAAAACTGTCGAGAAGTGCCACAAACAGGTCACAACCCAAAAGCAGAAACAAACACAAAACAAAACAACAGAAGTAAAGGGCTCAGCAGACGCAACCGCATCAACAACAGGAGGTTACTGTCCTCGCTGATACCGCCAGCGTCTATCATTGCCTCCCAACGCTGAGCACACAGTGTACCGTTACGTGTTTGGGCGGGATTCTGACTTAGAGGCGTTCAGTCATAATCCCTCAGATGGTAGCCTCGCACCATTGGCTCGTCAGCCAAGCACATAAACCAAATGTATGAACCTGCGGTTCCTCTCGTACTGAGCAGGATTACCATTGCAACGACGAGTCATCAGTAGAGTAAACTAACCTGTCTCACGACGGTCTAAACCCAGCTCACGTCCCCTATTGCGAACAATCCGATGCTTTGTGAATTCTGCTTCACAATGATAGGAAGAGCCGATAATCGAAGGATCAAAAAGCAACGTCGCTATGAACGCTTGGCTGCCACAACCCATTTATCTCTGTAGTAACTTTTCTGACACCTCTTGCTTAAAACTCGTAAAATCAAAAGGATCGATAGGCCACGCTTTCATGGTCTGTTTTCGTTTTATCCGTTACCATCCCTTGTAGACTTAACGAGCAAGCCGTGAGCGTACCCAGAGATACCTACTTTATTGTCACCTCTTGCTTAAGCTCGCATAAATCTTGTTCATTGAATTGTACAACGTTTGATCAGCCAGCAATCGCTGAGAGGCAAGTATGTAGGCATTTATATGCCCGGTACCAACAATTCCTTTTCAGCTTTTTCAGACGCCGGCGTCTGAAGACGGTGTGCCCTCGCTACTTCAAAACAGTGGGAGAACTGGTGAAGCACTTGCAAAAGACATGCATGAAGGATTGCACCCAGAAGGCTATTTTGAAGGAAAGCTCCTAACACAGAGAACGGTTTCCAACGTAACTTCTGGGCCATAGATAGACAGTTCCTCGCAGACCATGTGGGCCAAAACAGCTCACTTTCGAAGTTGGAGCTCATGGAATCGATCATCGTTGCCACTGGCCACAAGGTGCAAGGGGAAGTACAGAGGCGCCTTGTTGTGCCAGAGGCTCTTCCTACCCCAAGGAAGGCTAGTTTCACACATGAGGTTATGGCCAAGCCCGCTAGCCCTCTCCCAGAACCTGACCCCATCCCGGACGCGCCTAACCGCCATGTGTTTTTTGACTCTACTGAGAGTGATAATAGTGCCCCTGATCCCTCTTCGTCGCCATCGTGTTGTCCCGAAAGGGAGACCAACACTGCCGACAAGGCAGGGGGGACATCTATGCACATCTCAGATGAGGAAAGTGAAAACGATGGTGGTTCGGATCTGTCCGAGGAAGAGCTGGAAGAAGGGAATGCGGAGGAGGCAGGGGAGGCGGGACCAAGGTACAACTGGAGACTAGACACAGTCAAAGGCCGAATGCATGCAGCTGGTCGAGACAAGAGGCATTCTTTCGACCACAAACTGTTTAAAGGCTTTCTAGAGAAGTTGGGTCACATTTCGAAAGCCGTTTGTGCACGAGTGAACGAGGTGAGGGTCAAGAAGTCGACAGCTAACTACTGCACTTACAAAGCCTGCTACTTGTACTACCTTGACAGCTCGAAGGTAGATTTGACAAAGATGTTGGACAAGCGCGATCTCCAATCCTACATCACGTTGCTGATGAACTATGTAACCTTCGCCACCCTCAAGAACATCATCGCCGCCTTCATTCGATTCGTCTTGTACGTCCGCAACAACACAGAGTTTGGCCATACCAAGCAGATGAATGCTTTAGACAATGCGCTCACCGAGCACTTGAAGATCGCAAACAGAGGCGTGTCCAATGAGAGGAACTTGAAACAGCTCGAGAGGCGTCAAGGTGTAGGTGAAGTCCCCCTCAAAGAGTGCATGATGCAGCTTAACACTCTCCTTCCAAAGCTCAAGTCCATCATGAAGATGGATTAAGAGATGATCACAAGAGGACATGGGCGGTACTTCATCAGAGTTCTGCAAGCGATTCTTCAGATCAGGCACGCACAGCGGCCAGGCATGGGCACCGGTATGACAGTGGGCGAGTGGAATGCACGATCCACTGTCCAGGAACATACCGTGCCTTTCGTCCTGGATCACAAGACCAGTGCGGGTGGCCCAGTAAAAATGTGCCATGACCAAGAAGAATACAAGCAATTAGAGTTCTACATGAGGAAGATCCGTCCAATGTACTCGAGCGACTTGAGTCCCAATGCACCATTCTCCGTCAACGAGAGAGGTGGCCGACTTGACCAGACAACCAAGGATCTGGTGCGACTGGGCATGACCGTGAACAACAACAAGGCGCGCAAGGCGTACCAGACGCAAGCAGCAAGCCTGGATCTGGCGGCTACCCACATCAACTTGTACCTTCACCATTCCAAACATATAGCAAGTGTGTACTACCGCAACAGGTAGCTCAGCCAGGTGGTGGGGAGTAGTGACCTTTTGAGGAGCCTGGTTCAAGGTGAAAAAACCTATAGCCCCAATTGCTCCCAACTCCACAACACAGGCAGGCCCATCTTCGTCGAAAAGTATGCCTCCGAAACGTCCATACATGCGCCAGCCAGCATCCCCGCAACCAGGACCATCACACCGGCCAGACCCCTTCAGGATCATCCTCTCCGACAGACACACGTCCAGCCTCTCCTTGCTCCCCTCCGAACGAGCAAGCTTCAACTGGGGCTTCTATTCCCCCACGGAGTGCTGTTCCACCTAATATGGGTAGTTCTCCCAAGTCATCTCGCTCGTCTTCACCAATGTCCTATGTAAAGCAGGAGGCGAATGACATAGCTACGGCAAAGGAGAACCTGCTCAGATGTCTTGAACCAATCCGAGCATTTGAAATAGCAAGTGTTTGCACAACTATTTCATAATGTAAATACGTTTCAATATACTGGCTTGGCCCGGAACTGCATTGGCGGGAATTGTAACCCTTGCATTTACATGGGGTTTTACAATTGAAAAAGAATTCATTCTGAGCAGATATAAAAAACAAAAGAAAATATGGAAAAAATATATACCTTACAGGCAAAATAAAGGATATTATGAAATCAATATATGTGCCTTAAGAAAGCAGTGAAAAATAAAACTAAACAATGTCAACTGGTGTAATTTAATGTGGAATGTGCTGTACAATGGAAAAATCTCAGACTATAATATTTGAAAATGAAATATTGATTTGATAATAACAATAAATATACTATGATATAATTGTTTGTTTTTTATTATAATATAATTCCCACCTGTGAAAAAACTAGCTAATAAAATATATATAGCATAAATTATTAAATTGATTGTGTTGGTCAGCCCTGGTCAATAGGTCACATAAACAAATGGGTCCATCTATATCAAACAAATGGGACCATCTGACCATCCTTTTCTTCACATTTTCTCACTCAACTGAAACAAAATGTCAAAAAAAACCCAAATCTGTCAGCTTTTGGATTTTTCAAAAGAAAAGGAAATGAAGATGATGAAAAGAAGAAGAGGCTGAGTGACGATCAGAAAAACTATGATAAGGAGAAAAGGCAGAGGCATTTTCTTGAGAGTTGGAAAGAAAAATTTCCAGGGATCCAGCACAAGGAAGAAGAGGGTCTGATTTTTTGTGACATTTGTGTGAGACACAAAGATATTGCTGATAAAACCAGCAACCTTGTGACCGGTTGAAGCAGTTTCCGGACTACCTCCATCGCTTCTCACTGGGAATCAGCAGCACACAAGCTGTGTGCTGCTCCGGATGTTCAGGTAAAAATAATTTGAAAAAGTCAATAAATTGTAAATAAAATAAATTTTTGTTTATATTTCATAACATGATAAAGATGTTATTTTTAATCTAAATTTCATTCAAGTCAGCTATCTTGACTGTCCTCTGTTTTCTTGTCATTTAAGCAGAGTTTTCAGTTACATTTTACCATCAAGGGATCTGACCGTTTTCTTTTTACAAATTTTGGGGTCTGACCGTCCTGTTTTTCTGACTTATGCAGGGTTAATGGTCCTATTTCACAAATTTTAGGGTCTGACCGTCCTGTTTTTCTGACTTATGCAGGGTTAATGGTCCTATTTTACAAATTTTGGGGTCTGACCGTCCTGTTTTTCTGACTTATGCAGGGTTAATGGTCATATTTCACAAATTCTGAGGTCTGACTGTCCTGTTTTTCTGACTTATTCAGGGTTGAAGTTAACATTTCACAAATTTTGCGGTCTGGCCGTCCTGTTTTTTTAATTTATGCAGGGTTAAAAGGTCCTATTTCACAAATTTTTGGGTCTGACCCAAATATTTATTATTTCTTTATGTGAAATAAGATATTCCTAGGTATCCAAACAAGTTATTTGCATTTCAAGGTGTTTTGCCTAATGTATTTCTTATGATTCTGTATTGTCCTTGTAGATTCACCCCATACATTGCTGATGCTGTGCCGGACCAAATTCGGGAAGAATTCTCTGATGGAAGTGTTTTTTCGGTGCTGTATGATGGCGCCACTGATACCGGTGTTATGGAGGTGGAAATAATTCACATTCGGATTGCCAGAAATGGAGAAGTCAAAGAATTCTTTTGTGCTCTGGAGGACCTAGAGCATGCGCATGCTGAGGGCATCTACCAAGCTGTGGAGAGAGCTTTGGATGATAGTGGCATAGAAAACATAGGACAGAGGAACAGCGTCGCTACTCGCCTAAGTCATGACAAACCCTACCTAGTAATCGGCCACTGTGTATGTCATAGGCTGGAACTAGCTGCACAGGAAGGGATCAAAGATGACCCTATGCTACTTGTCATCCAGGACATGCTGAAAAAACTGCATAAACGTTACCATTATTCTCCAAAGGCTCTAAGAGAGCTTAGAGAAATTGCAGATGCATTGGATGAGAAGATCATTAAGCCAACAAGACTGCAGGGCACACGTTGGATACCTCATATGAACAAATCCACAAAGACTCTACCCCGAATTTTTCCAGTCCTCGTTGCCCACTTCGAACACGTTGGGGAGGCAGGTCCAGGTCAGGCAACGGCTGAAGTCAGAGGGCGGGGCAGATTCCCGACTACTAAGCTGAGGGATTTCAGAGTGTTGAGGTTTATGTTCTTCTTCCGGGATGTGCTAGACATCCTCAGCAGATTTTTTGATATTGTATCTACTCTGTTTATTATTGCTCTGTTACATCATATATTTTAAGAACCTTTTTCTACTTTCAGAGAAAAATCCTGATGTTCCTCTCACCCCAAAACACAGAGATACACATGATGGCCATTTGCAGGAACAGACTTCAATGGCTGCCTTCATCACTTCAAAGAAGTACTCGGCCACTGATTCCAGGCAGGAGAAGCTTACTGATGCCATGGTCATGTACATTGCAGGAAATCTTCTCCCATTGTCTACTGTGGAGAGCCTAGAACTCCACAACTTCCTTGAGCTGATGAACCCAAGATACCAACTGCCAAGCAGAAAGCATCTCTCCACGAAGCTTCTGAGCCAGAAGACTGCGTCTACCCATGCTGCTGTGCAAGATCAACTGAAACAGGCAACAGGAATCTGTTTAACACTTGACCTATGGTCCAGTAGGCAGATGAGGAGCTTCCTAGGCATAACTTGTCACTACATCTTCAATTGGCGTTTACAGAATGTGATGCTTGCATGCAAGCGTTTCAAGGGAAGGCACACCTCAGATAATATCTGCCGAACATTCCAAGAGACAGTTGCAGCTTTTGATATCTCCAACAAGATTTTAACCATCACAACTGATAATGCCTCCAACATGGTCAAAGCTTTCAGCTTGCCCGGATTTTCTTCTGACACTAAACCATGTGAGACTTTAGAGGAGGATGGGGATGATGACGACTTCACAACAGTGCCACTGCAAGAACAAGATACAGAACACCTGCCAGAACACTTACCCTGTTTCGCACACACCTTGCAACTGGTGATCCATGACGGGTTTAAGCAGGCGGGTGCTATCAACAAGGTTATAGCTAAGACAAGCAAGATTGTTTCTCATGTGCGCCAGTCAACCACAGCCAGTGACATAATGGACAATGAAAAGAAACTCCAGGCTAACAATGTGACTCGCTGGAACTCTCAGATGAAGATGATAAGATCAGTGTTAGATGCCCCTGATGAGAAGCTGGAGCAGCTGAAAACTGCGAAACTGACAACCTACGAGAAGAATATTTTGAGAGACCTTGCCGAAATTCTACAGCCTTTTGAGGAAGCCACAGATCTTGTACAGAGCAGCAACACAGTGTCTTCCAGCCTTGTGATTCCATGCATCCTTGGTCTTCGCAGCCATCTCACAGCTGTTGCTTCCACCTACAACTGCAAGTTCTTGACTGAGCTTCGCTCATCTCTGGAAAGAAGGCTCTCCTCCTACCTCAAGCGAGAAGAATTCCAGCTGGCCTCCATCCTAGATCCAAGGTTCAAGCTTGATTGGTGTTCAGGTGTTGAGCAGAAAGCTTTGATGTCTGCCCTTCTCACCCGCCATGCAGAATCCAGACAGCCAGCACCAATGGTACCTGAGAAAAGCTGTGATCCACCCCCCAAGAAGAGGAGCAAGCTACTGAGTTTCATGGCCATGGACAAGTCAACATCACAGATTGATCAAGAAAATGAACCACAAGAATACCTCTGTGATGTCTGCATTCCAGAAGATAGTGACCCTCTCCTATGGTGGCAGTCCCAGGAGAGCAACCTACCAACCTTGGCCAGCCTAGCCCAGCATTATCTAGCTATCCCAGGTTCCTCAGCACCAGTAGAGAGACTCTTCAGCATTGCTGGCAAAGTGTTTCGCCCAGATCGCTGTCGTCTAGTTGACTCTACCTTCGAGAACTTGATGTTCTTGCGGTGCAACCAGCATGTGTCATAAACAATGAGCTTAGTGCAACTGTGCCAGGGGCTTAGCCACCTATGCGTCCAGCATGTCATTTGGACACCCAGAACACTGTTTTTTGACAGTTTGGACACCCAGAATTTGCTGATGATGACTTTTCTTAGAAGATAGATGTTGAAGCTGTAGTGTCAATTTTATAAGACACACAAAGCAGTTACTGCCCTAAAAAAGCAAAATCTGTAAATATATAGGGTTTATTTCATTAGTAGTATGTACTTTGTACCACACTTTGGACACATGAAACATCTATTTGGACACCCTGTTTCCAAATATTGGCTTAGACCATGAACTGTGCATGTGCTAAGACACCAAACTTGGAAGACCGTTTTTGGCCTATATTCCATTAATGGATTAAATTATATGAGGTTTATTGTACATGCATGCAATTTTCTTGTTTGAAACAACTAGTATGAACTACACAAAGATTGTAAATAATAATAAACAAACTATTATATAAAACAGTCCTTGTTTTGTTTTTAGCTCCGTGACGATTATTTATCATATAGGAAAAAGTAATAAGTAATTGTAATATATTACATTTCAAATGTAATTGTAATTGTAATAGTGATGATGATTTTCAAAAGTAATTGTAATTGTAATTGTAATAGGGCTATCACAAAGTAATTGTAATTGTAATATATTACTTTCAAAAGTAATTGACCCCAAGTCTGCTCAAAAGAGAACAACACATAAGGAAAGGTTTGAGCAGACACAACCGCATCAACAACAGGAGGAGAAGAAACAGGACCAAGAAGAGAAGCAGAAACATAATATCTGATCTTGATAGTCAAGATCCGATTTTGGAACTCTGACATGATGCTTTATACTCGCTTTATTCACTTTTCAATGCTAAGTGGGGAATCAACTGTCTAACTTGAATTGTTGAAGTATTATTCAAATCCAACAGTAATCCTAGCAATGTATACAATAACTTATTACTGGAGAACCTGGTCTCACTACAAGGATCTTGTTAATTTTAGAATTGTTCAATGGGTTTCTCAGACAGAATTAGGGAAACCAGGAAAGTAATTAAGCAGTTTGTGCGCAGTTGACTGGTGTGTTTCCTGTCATCCTGACTGACTTTCTCTATGGAAGTTGTCTGTGTTACAGCATCCTATCTTGAATCAATTCCCCTAAGGTAGTATTAAGGGTATTTATACTAACCAGATCATAACTTACAAATTATTAAATCTATTGTACCTACTGTGAATTGATGAGAAACACTAATAAAGCTAATCATGAGGGCTGAATGATGTGGGAGTTAGTATATTATAATTTAAACTACAGAACCATTGTATTCAGCTCTCATGATCTGCTACTATGTTTAATTTTAGTTCAAATATTGCAAGTCCTTTCTAAGTCCATTGCCAATGACATAGAGGAAGAATTTTATATGTATCATGAGGGCTGAATGATGTGGCAGTTAGTATATTATACTTTAAACTACCAAACCATTGTATTCAGCTCTCATGATCGGCTACCATGTTTAATTTTAGTTCAAATATTGCAAGTCCTTCCTAAGTCCATTGCCAATGACATAGAAATGTGTTTATTGGATAGTCATTATGTAATAAAATAAATTTCTTGGTACCTCATTATTCCAGTTATAGCAATTCTTTTCATATGTACTACCAACCTTTGATGAATGTTGAATTAAGTAATTTCATTAAGTAAAAACCTTCTCTGAATCTGTTAATATACACATAAATATATCAGCAAAGCTCCAACTTAAACATTAAAATGTTCCTGTTCAATTGATAAGCTGCTGGATACATCGTTTATTTCTTGTTTTATAGGAACACACTCTCCCTTCACAACTACCCACTGCTGTGGTTCCACGGACACTGGATCAGAATTGAGAGTTGCCTCCTCTAAATGTGACGTCATATGCTGTTGTAGACAGGACAATGAAGGAAAGGCCTCATGACAACATCCACACTGAAAGGGGTTTTCCACAGTGTGGGTTTTACTATGCTTGATCATATCCGAAGACTGTGAGAATGCTTTATCACATTGCTCACACTGAAAAGGTCTTTCCACAGTGTGGGTCCTTCTATGCTTGATCAGTTCAGAAGACTGGGAGAAGGCTTTATCACAAAGCTCACACTGAAAGGGTCTTTCCCCTGTGTGAACTACCTTATGCCGAAGTAGATTTGAGGACAGGGTAAATGCTTTATCACAAAGCTCACACTTGAATGGTTTTTCTCCTGTGTGACTTCTCTTATGCACCATTAGATTTGAGGACATGGAAAATGCTTTACTGCATATATCACACTGAAATGGCTTTTCCCCTGTATGGATTCTTTTATGTCGTATCAGATTTGCAGACAGGGAAAATGTTTTATTGCATAACTCGCACTGAAATGGTTTTTCTCCCGTATGAATTCTTTTATGTTGTTTCAGATATGTATGTTGAGAAAACGCTTTATCGCAAATCTCACATTTAAATGGTGATTCCCCTGTGTGAGTTATTTTATGCCGTTTCAAAATTGAGGACTGGGAAAATGTTTTGTCACAAAACTCGCACTGATAAGGTCTTTCCCCTGTGTGAACTCTGCTATGCACCGTCAGTTTTGAAGAACTAGAGAATGATTTATTGCATATCTCACAATGAAAAGGTTTTTCTCCTGTGTGAATTCTGGTATGCTCCGTCAGATTTGAAGATTTGGCGAATGCTTTATAACATATCTTACACTTGAATGGCTTTTCTCCCGAGTCATTTCTGTTAGGCTCCATCAGATCTGAAGACTGTGGGGAGGATTCATCACTAGGTCTGCATTGGAGTGGTTCTGCCATAGTGGTGGCTCCCTATAGTAACTTGAGTAGGATACTGAACAGTGACAGCATTTACTTCCTGCACTAAATGTGCGGGCAAGCCGGGCATAATACACAACCGCACACCTGACTGCCACACTCTTTCTTGGGCATGGATGCCATCACAGGTCACTGACGTCGCAATGAAATGTAGCTTTGATTCACAGCTATGTGAATCATAAATGTGCTTGTCTCATTTTTTGACATGTTATCCGTTTGCATTTCTGTATCTGCAATCTTGCACTGGCATGGCAAACGTCCGGTTCATTTGTGTAGGAATTAAATGGCTTTACTGAATTTCTAAATTATCTATTGCAGCTGGTTGCAATTTCTCGCTATTCACACTCTCAGGAAGGAATACCAATTCTGTGTGAACAAATTAGCATTGCAAGTCAGTTCTTGTCATATGGGAGGGATATGCATATATTTAGCTGCTCCAGCAGCTTAGAAATGGACAATGTGCAAAAAGTTATATAAGCACAAATTCAAAGCTTCCGACCAAATGCTGATATTTTTTCTTTGCAAAATATGCCTCCCTTTCTTTCCATACATTGACTTCCCTTTTTCATTTGAAGAAACTTCCGACTCTCCAGATTTCTAAATTCAAGATCTGAAAAGAGAAAAAAGAATGATATAAACAGTTTTATAAAGAAATAGAATGAAAAAACTTTTCTTTTTTTTTGTATATGCATATCACAATTTAGGTTCATCTAGCCAAACTTTAATAGAGAGAAGTGATGAGTTGCCATATTGACGGCGTGTTTGTTGTTATTTTGAAGAGGCTATGGCAAACAATAATTGTTATTACCCAGGAAAGTATCTGCAAAGGGGGGAGGGGGCAATTTTCCTGGTGGGAAGAATTTCCAGTGTGGGTCAGATTTCCTGTTACACTGGCCTTTCCTAGTGGTGGGACAATCATTGATTATAAGTGACAAATACTTGTTGCCTCTTTTATAACGATTTATCGATTATGATACTGGTTATTGATAATATTCGGAAAAGGCGACACCTAGATGCGAGAAATAAAACTAAATGACTGGAAGGTTGTCAGCCTTGTTTTTGTGATGTCCACATTTTGATTTACAAGTTTATTGTTGTACCTTTCATATGCTATATCATATGGCCAATAAAGATACATACATACATTGCTAACTCAGCTCCAAAAAATTATAAAAGGGTCACATCATATTCAACATTTCGCAGAGGGGACTTTAACCATTCTCCGGCAGAATTGCTGGAGGTAACCTTCCCTGCCAATTAATTTGTTTTTGATACCTATGGACAAAATTAACCATTGGGGGTTTTAGGGGCACAACTTAAATTTTGAGGAGTTAACCCCAACTTGCCATATGTCAAAATGAAGGTCTCTAGGGGTCTTCAAACTGGAGCTTCTTTGGGTCATATACAGGCTTTGAGGGGGGGTTCCTATAGACTAACTCATTTGAATGGTCATTAGCAGGTCAGTAAGCGCATACAGATGTTTCCTGGCTATGCACATCAGCTTATATAGTGTCACGTGGATATTTAAGGGTGCAGCAGGACCAGGGTTAAGAACATCAAATTATTTTTCCTTGATTTGAGGGAAACTTCCTGCCTGGTATGGATCTTTTGTTAAATGGATATATCATACATACATCTCACTGTGAAAAATGTTTGTTCTTGGCATTTTCAAAATGGTGTATTTTGCATCATAACATATGCTTTCAACATTTTTCTTGCCTATGGAATGGCTGCTTCGAGATCCTGCAACCTTTTTGCCATTTCCGCCACTTAATGACCCAAAGAAGATGGCGAGAAGTACTTGAATCCCAGCCCATCCCACAGAAGGGCAATCATTAGCTCTAGCAGCAAGTGGCAAACAGCATCTCTAACATATCTAGCATACACACTGTGTGTGCATCTTCCTTTCGTGACTTCTATTGGCAGAATATGGCAAAGAATGACGTCAGGATGAGACGGCATCCTGTCACAGATTACAACATTGTAACTTTGTGACTGCTGGTTATTACTCGCCTTTCCGTAGGTCAATTTTAACGCAGTTAAGATAGTTAAAACTGATATAATTCATTTTACTTATCTATTACAGTGCCTGAGCTCTGATCGCTATTTTCAGAAACATCCGGCCACCATCAGCCAACGAAAATCGTAATTAATAAAAAAGTGTCCAAAATTTGCGAGAATTTACAGTAATTCTTGTTTAAATCTGTTGGCACAATGACATATTTTGCAACAGGTTGAACTCGAAGTACTCCTCGTGCCATTGGTCAATGGCTACTCATACTGCGTGATTATTGCACAAATATAAAGCTCATATCAAGGTGTTTCCGATATATTTCCGCAAAGTGTCAAGCTAAGGATGCCGTCACGGATAACAAAGTTGTGACTGCATTTGATGGGTAATGCAGAATTATTATCGAGCTTCACAAGTATTTTAAGCTTTGCGTTGTAGTCATATAAGGGTGTGTCCTTTCGAGGCATAAATTCACCGGTCAGTACTGACGCACCGACAGAAAAGTAGACCCCTGCACTCACAACGTCTTCACCAATCATTGGCAATGTCTTGTCATTAATTCCTTCATTTCCTTTAATTAAATAGTCATTAAATTAATTCCTTCATTAAAGTCGACGTGAGTAGTGCGAACATATTTCCTTTTTAGTTTACTGATAAATGTGCAGGGAAACTGTACAAAGATTATGTAATTTCGATAGGAGCCGGTATGGGAGGGGTCGGAAGCAATGATCGATTAGTCAGGCCTTGACTTAAGCAAAATGGCGAAAGTTCCCACATCAGGATTAGGATAATGAAACACTTAACAAGCGACAAATTAACAAGTCATACATGTACATACTCGAATGATATAAGTCTGGACGAATCACGACGGTGAATAGAATCAGTTGTGTATACGTTTACACAAATACATTAACCAGGTGCACAGGGCGGATAGTCGGCTCGGGCAGTAGTACACATTTGAGTCAGGATATAGGGTTCGCATACCTCGCACCTGTCAAATTGTTGTGCGGAGGGAGGAAAGTTGTTGAGCTTTCCATAAGTTGTTGTGGTTTTGAGAGGGTAAGATACTCTTGGACAAGTAGGGAGGAAAGTTGGAATTGAAAATAAGACGTACAGGCTTTGACCATGCTTACGGAATTGTTTTCACGATTTCGTAAAGCATCACCCAATACGTACCTGTCAAGTTATGTCATGCTGTTGTGGTTTCAGAACGATAAACTTCAAACGTGCCGTGTACATATTGTCAGTCCTCCATATTTAAAACACGTGCTTACGTGAACTGTTTCCACAAGTTCGTTGAGCAACACAACTACGTACCTGTCATGTTAGACATTGTAACCTGTGTCTATTTTTTAAGAAATACGGCGTCACAACTGACTACTTATGTTGTGGCCTCAAAAAAAGTACACATATAGGGGGAATACGTACCCTATATCCTGACGTATCTCGTAGTACAGGTGAATTTGTGAGTTTGACCCACTTATATTATGACCTCTCGCGACGTTCTCGCGAGAGTTTGTGAAATCTTCTAAGATGGCCAGTTATAAATACACCCCTACACACGCAACACGCACCGCGGGTTCTAAGAGACGGTGCGAGTCACTACATCCGTGTAAGACACACCGTGGCACCCTCAATAGAACCGTTGCACCTCTACCACTGTACCACGTCCTGTAGCACCTGTTGATCCCTATTAAATAGTGCTGGTGGGAAAGCGGGCAATTTTTATTATTTTCTAGGGTTAACTAGGGAGCTGACAATACTAGTCATTGTAGTCAATGACAAATTAGGTGTATTTAACACCTGGTTTAGTGGTGAACCGGTCGGAACTCGCACTTGTACTCTTCGCTGAACTCCATACTCGATACCATGTGACCATATATCACGTGTCCAGGTACGTCAGCGTACGTCAGTATGCGGGGTGTCAGGGTGCTAAGGTGCCAAGGTGCCGAGGGTATATGGTTGGTACAGATGTGTATGGCAAGAAATATTCACTTATACATTCATTTCTTATACTGTAGAGCACACAATGTACGCGTCTGTTTATATATAGCGTACAAAGCGTGTGGTTCTGCTTTGTCTATATCTATTTATCTATCTTTATATATATATATATATATATATATATATATATATATATATATATATATATATATATGTATATATATAT